>CM026202.1:25014904-25262404 GCA_014839995.1 Xenentodon cancila | reverse complement strand
CTTGTCAAAAATAATTCTGCGACGAAGACTCTGGCTTGTTCAAACTCCTCAGACTTGTTCTAACCTTAGTTTTGGCAAGTCTGTCACTAATTGCAGTTCACTGGAGCTGACAAAGGCGACACTTCCATTTTATTAAATGAGGATGACTTTGGCACCGAAGATAAATGATCTCTTCAGGGAGAGATCTCTCATGCTCCAGCTGAATATGTGTGTCTGTGTGTGAAGGGGTGGGGTGTCGCACAGCGGTCCGTCACACCCCGAGCCCCCCGCCTGCTGGCTGATTTTTCTTCGACTCCCAGTCATAGTGGCAGTGTTGGCAGACAGCGGGCCTACTGCTTAATACCTTTTAAATGGTTTTAATTTTCTGTCTTTATTGATTTCACAGGGCATGATTAATCAGATCAGTGGAGCAGTCAGTTAGTACATTAAAAATTGTCAGCCCCATGTCAGGGATGATTGGGCGCTGAAGTGTGTGTGTATGAGGGACTGTATCTGGATGTGCTGCACGGTGAAACGGTCATGTGGAACGTTTTTATTCTAGTTTCATGTGTCTTTGTGAACAGAGAATATACCTTGTCGTAATGTTTTGTTCAACACGGGGCTCACAGTTTTAGTTTCTTAAGTTAACTTCAATTTTTTTTTTCTGCTTTCATTGCAAGAATATACTGTTAAAGGATCAGAAGTTCTTTTGTTTTGTTTGAAAGTGTATTAGCTGTTATGAAGTCAAAGGCTACCAAATAGAAAATTTTAATATATGTGTGTACAAACACAAATATTTTTGAACAATGATTTTCAAGGTGTTGTTTGACTTGCTGGATCAAATACATAAAAATATTCTGAGTTCATTGTAAAGTTTAAGGGAAAAGTAATATAACCATTAAAGGTATCATGTCGTCTTTTCATTTCTTACACAACTAAAAATAGCGTGAATTTTGGTTCTTCGAGCAGTTTTTGTGTTGCTCCTTGACTTCTTTATCACATTAAAAAAATTGTCTTCTCTTTACAGGCTTTGGGGAGCATGTACTTCATTCACAAGACACTGAAAAACATCTATCAATACGACTTTAATGGTAAAAAAAAATCTTCTGTTTGACACTTGCATTCATTTTCTTTTTATTGTTTCTTTACGCATTAATTTATGTGTTATTCCAGATAGTTTTAGATCCCATGGAAAACTATCCCACTGCACAACTCACCGTTTTGATAGATGCCTACCAACTTAAAGCAAAAGCATGGATGCATGATTGGGAAAGCAGCTGGCATTTTTATTTTATTTATTTATTTATTTTTTGAATAAGGAATTTTAAGATGTTCCAGTGTGTAATGATAGTTTGATGGCTCGCTCTCCCAGGCACATATTTGCAAAGAACTGGAATTTAAAGTGGAGCTGTTTTTTGCTGTTGCATAGTCCAGTCACGTTAGATGTGAAAAAGCTCCTCAGAAAAGCTTATGGAAGAACCATAAACATCCCGGAGCTGCCACTCGCAGTGTGGCCCAAGCCGATTGTCGTTCACCAAACACAGTCTAATGGCCCATTTATATATTCTCTCATCACGTATGCCGCTCTGATGAGGTTAACACCAGTTTATTGATTGCTGTTTGCATGTTTTCTCACTCTTTTACATGTCACCCCCTTTGCTCTGCCTCTTCCTCTCACAGTTAAGGATTTTAAAGCAGTGTTGGGGCAGGACAAGCATATGGGTTCTCTAGACAGGGTCACCACTGTGGAGAAAGAAAAATTCCCAAAGAATTTCTGGCCTGATGTGAGTATGTATGCAAGAGTGCATGGGGAGTTGTGGGAAGGAGTGCTTGTGGGACTAAAGAAAGATGTTGAGACAAATTAGTCTACTGGGACTGCCGGGGCTGTCTGACAGAGAGATTAGATAAATTATGTGCAAGAATCAATAATTATCAGTTTTGTCCTTTTTTAAAGACACAGCGCGCTGCTGTTTTTAGTGACTCACTAATCTTTGTTTCAGTTCAAGTGGTCCAGAAAAGGCTTCATGAGGACTCGGTGGATCATACACAACCAGTATGTAACATCCATCTACATACACCACCCGCTTTCAGTTTCGGTTGTTTGTTGAAGTAGGAAACTGTTAATGAAAAAGGCTTGCTGTAACCATAGACTGTATTAAACAATGGACAAAACCATTGGGTCATGTGACCCATTCTGAGGACCAGTTTTAAAGCCCGCATACGTGGTGCAACCAAGTTTCTTGGGAAGCCGACTGAAATACGGAGCATTGGTCCCAGCTCCTCCAGCTGAACCCAAATGCATGATCCCAATGTAGGAGTTAGATGGTTGCAGCTTAGCTGTAACACGTAGGACAAAACTGCCACCTGTGATCATCTCAGACAGAGTTCAAGAAGTGTTTTGTTCTGGTTCAAGAAATCTGATTGATAGAAATCATTGAAAAATTATTCTAATTGTCACTTTTTTTTTCATTTTTTTTTTTTCATTATCATTCTTGTCAATATGTACATCGTGCACATGATGTATGTACGATACACACCGAAGTTGGACCTCTGCTTTTAACCCATCACTAGTTTCACTAGTGAGCAGTGGGCTGCCAGCATCAGCACCCGAGGAGCAGTTGGGAGTTAAGGGCCTTGCTCAGGGGCCCCCAGTGATTTACCATTGTTCCTCCACTGGGTCCTCCACGGCCAAGCCCACCGCTGTAGCCACTAGGCCACCACTCCCCAATAGACAGTTGGTCCTCCTGCCTGCCCCTCACTGTTAACAGCTAAAGAACCTGACATGTTCATTGAAGCCAAAATAAAGCTAATATTACTCAGTTTTCTACAAGAAATTATGCCAATATATCACTCAGTATGATTGATACATTATAATGCAAGGTAATTATATAGCATTATTATTTTCATAGCCCTTGTTTGTTTGTTTTTTTATCTTCTGTAAGACATAAATGGCTAAACCATAAAGTTTAAACTGAGCCCAGTAAGTCAAGAATAAAATATTAAATAGTTCAGTTCCCTTCCCAGCAATTGAATAAATGTACCAGATTCATTTTTTCTTTAACTCTTAAGTGGCAGAAATTTTTGAATCAGCTGTTTATCAATGTTATATAGATGGCTAACTATGTAACTGCTACGACCAGGTCACTTTGAAAAAAAATCACAATGTCAGGTGTTTTTTAGAGTGGTGTGGTTAAAAACGTCCCCATTTATTTGAATCTTTATAAAAACTAGGATACATTACACAGTGCAACTGTGACATGATGTCTGTGTTTTCTATCAACTAGTCACTGTTTGTGATGGCTAAGAAAAAGCAAATTCTCAGCACGGGCAGCACGACTTGTATGTGGACTCTGCATTAACTTCTTTGCACTCACAGCTGTGTGAAACTCTGAAGTGACGTCTGCATCGGCAAACGCAAAAATATACATACTTGTGCCTACAAACACTCACCCACCGAATCTGATATCAGGCTGCTGTCAGATAATTTCCTGGTTTCCTTCTACCTGACACATTTTTCCACTCTGTGTGTGTGTGTGTGTGTCCGTGTGTGTCCGTGTGTGTCCGTGTGTGCATGTTCTTCAGAGGTCTAGACCTGGTCAACATCCACCTGTTTCATGATGCCTCCAACCTCATTGCCTGCAACTCCAGTCCTTCCATCTACTCAGCCAACCGCAAAAACGCTCTCAGATATGTCGTCAACAGGTAGCTACATGTGACTGTAAATATATGCCGGTCAATTGTTTGGTTTAATTCAGAATGTAATTTAAAGTGCGATTTAAGGTTTCTTAAAAAGTTACTTGTATGAATAGTTTATGATTATAACACATGTTGCCTTTTTCTTATAGCTATTTTTCAGCTTGTAAAAAGGATTGAAATTGTTTAATAATTGACGCTTGAATCTGATCTTTGTGCACAGCTAAAGTAAGGGTTCTAAGAACAAAACATGCATTACATTCCCCTTTTCCCCTCCAGGATATCAGACAATCGCTACACCACTCTGCCTTTCTTTCTGTTTGGAGATTTTAACTTCCGTCTGGACACTCTTAGTCTGGTCCAGGTTTGTAACAACAAATCTCAACGTTTTAAAAAGAAAAATCACGGTATATGAGTTTAACATTTTGGCACGTTCCTTTCCTTGTGATCATGTCCCCGTGAGCAGCACCTGTCTATTGAAGCAGATGTGCAGAAAGTGAAAAAGGACAGCAGTAATGAAGTGGAGAAAATCATATGCGAAGAAAAAGACAATGACCACCAGGTAACGAAAACAACAACACCACCATTAAGACAGTAACTGATGAATGTCTAAAGTCCTGTCTTCACCTTGCTGGCCTTTATGTCTCCTGCAGGTGCTGCTTCAGATCGAGGATAAGCTGTTTGAATACCTGCACCAGGCAGTCTTCAGAGAGGACAACGGCAGAGCAGTAAGACCACTGATCTCTTCAGCACCAAAGACGAGTCACAGACTTTACAAGAGAAACTGTCATGAGAAATGAAGTGCTATCAACGACTTCAAAATATGACACACACGCACAGCTATGTGATACTTACTCACCTCAGGCTTTATTGTTTTATGAGTGTTGACATTTCCAGTAATGGCTTTGTTTCACAGCTTTTGAAATACGACAAAGAAGTCAGAGCCTTTCATGATGTAATGTGGGAAGAAGCCATCAAGTTTCCACCCAGGTAAGACTGAGCAACTTCCTGCAAATCATATTTGTCCAGGTCTGCTGGTTTCTTACTCTTCTTTTCTTGCCTCATCCGAAGCTATCCTTACAGTGAAGACTACACTAAACCAACGCAGTATATGAACACTCGCTGTCCGGCCTGGTGTGATCGTATCCTCGTGTCGCACACTGCCCACGAGTTCATCCACGGGGTCAGTCATAGCTTCCTGCATGTTGTACCGTATGTCTCCGTACTTCCCCACGATGCGATCAGATTTTCAGCTAAAAGCTCAAAGAAAACGCAGAGTTTCACAACTGCAGCATTATATTGCTATCACTGGTGAATTCATAAGTAAAACATCTGCATCCTCAAATTTACCACACTAAATCTTGAATTCTATTCTTCTGTCTAATTAGTGAATTATTTACAATTTGCTCATGATTTTAATTTCCAAATAGTTGTTAAAAACCTGTTGATTAATATGTAATATTCTCTAGTGTGGACGGGACTGTCGTCTAACCAAAATAAGGCAAATGAGCCACCCTCTGCCAACATTTTGTCCACATAAGTGTCATAAATTAACATTTGTCTTTTTAATTTTAAGATGCTACAGATCTCAAGCCTTGTTGTTTTCCCACTTTGTTGAGATAAAAATGCTCAAGAAGTTAATTCTTCTTTTCAGAGCGACGATGACGAGAAGAGTGTTGTTTATAACACGATAGGTCCTCATGTCTGTATGGGAGACCATAAGGTAGGAGTTTTAAAAGGATAATTATTGTTAAGGTAATGAATCAGCTGTCTGGAGGGACTCATGTTTTCTCTTTGTCTTATAGCCTGTATTCTTGTCATTCTCCTTGAAGACAAGTATCCATTGACTCTGATCCTTCTTCATGGTAAGACTATATATTTGTGTGTGTGTGTGTGTGTGTGTGTGTGTGTGTGTGTGTGTGTGTGTGTGTGTGTGTGTGTGTGTGTGTGTGTGTGTGTGTGTGTGTGTGTGTGTGTGTGTGTGTGTGTGTGTGTGTGTGTGTGTGTGTGTGTGTGTGTGTGTGTGTGTGTGTGTGTGTGTACTACTGGATCACATGTGGAAACGCGATGCTTCTAGAGGGTGAATTCAGAGAGCGATCACCGTAATCTTGCTCCGCTCCCAGGAGAGCCATAACCAGGCTGGCCCACTGGACTCCCGATATGAACTAAGATGAAGTGCCTGTGGGACACAAACACTCCTTTGTGTCCTGTGTAGTTTGAGAACAAGCGATCAGCACCTTTCACTGATCTATGTCTATTGAATTCTCTCCACTGTCGCATTGTGGCCACACATTAGGTGCATTGCAGGCTCTGTTTTCATTAATTACTATCTGGGTGGTCAACCAGAGACAAATTCATTGTGCCAGACAGCGTATTGGCATTTTTACGGCCATGATTTTGTTTTGCTGCCGTTTAAATGTATTTTTTCAAGAATGGACTGCTATATGATGATTGTCTTTCTTTAGTGGGCTTTAAAATGATGAGATCAGCACAGCAAGTGAACCTGAAAGATACTACAGCCAACTCCCGTTTCTTCTTTGTTTTACATTTTGAGTCAACGAAAAACATTGTTCCCAACACTGGTGACGTGGCTGCGTACATTTTACAGCCCTACATCATACATACATCGCACGTCGACGGTTCCACAGTGGCTAAATGGAGTTTGATGTCTGATCTCATTCCTGTGCATGAACGTCTCTGCTGCAGGTCAATAACCACACCACCCTCTGAGCTCAGTCACAGTGGAGATCAGCGTGATTTCTGCCACTACACATGAACCCCTGGACACCTGCAGGATTTAACTCTGAGCTGGGACTTTGCTCCTGAAATTCCATCCTGCAGCTGGGAAGATTTTTTTTTTTTTTAAGTTGGACCAAATGTTGGGACTTTGAGATTGATGGATTTTTATATTTTTGAACATATACCTATATTCAAGGCAGTGTTATACATATAAAAAAAATTTCTCATTTCTTACTGTCCCTACATAATTTACATCCTCAGATTAGAAAATGTTGTGATAATATGGATAATGTTGTATCCATGTTATAATGTAGTTTACTGTGACTTATATTTCGTTCCATAATCTTATCATGTTTGTTTGTTGATATACATTTATTCTTTCATTTCAGACCAACAGGGCATTGCAGAACCAGTTGGAAGGGCTCCAACGTAGGTCTGGTAGTTAGGGGGGAAAAAAAAGAACGTTATTTCAACCGACTGACATCAACAGGTGATTGTGATCATGGTTTAGGACAAAATTGGTGTTAGTGCATGGGTGAGGGTGTTTCTCAGTACCATGTATGCAAAATCTGGACTTGGCTTCATGACGGTTCAGACTCGGAAAGTCTGCCTCGGGGCAATGCAGTTCAGAGAACAGCAGGATGTAGTTTAGTCTTTCTGCTACTGGAGCAGCAACATACTTTAGGACATGCGGTATGATTTCTTTCCCACTAGCTCCACATGTCTTTGAAAACATAGAGGACATTTGAAAATGTCCTCCTATCTTAATAAATCAACTGGCTTTGAAGTGAAAACAATTACATTCAGTTACAAAACATTAGTATTTTAAATTTCAAGATGTGAGCTCTCTCCTCCGCTGCTTGTTGCTGGTTGATACCAAGTGCATTCTGGGACACCATCTCAAGTTTACACAAGTCTCCCCCGTAAAGCATCCTTGATTAAAAATAAGCAGAGCAGGAACACAACTGGGGGTTCCAGCCATAAGTGGCCAGATGCAAACGCTGAATTGTAATGATTTTTTTTTTAACACGCTGACAACACTGGTACAGGCAAGAACATTTACTGAGTCAAACTTTGATTTTAAAAGAACAAAGATGGAAAGTTGTCAACAAAGAAGGGATGTGCATATTTTTCTTTCTCCTGTACATAATATCAGGAATCTGGATGAGTTTCACTGTGTGAAAGTAAAATCCTGCTTTGGGGTGTTTGGGGAGGTGAACGACACCTGCCTGAAATGTTTCGTTGCTGTTGGTGCATCCTCAAGTGTCATGACATGTTTGAGTAATGCTCACGTTGAGGAAAAAGCAGTGAACATTTATTTTGACTTAAGCCCCTAATATTCGAATAGATATATATTGACAACATTTTACATTCATGTTAATGTAAAAAATAAATGTTTTGTTTTTTTTGTTTGGTTTTAAATGTTCTGTTTCTATACCAACACAACCTTTTCTGATATGGGGTTTTATTCAAACTGAATCCCTGCAGAGGATTGTGCTTGCTGGGGAGTTATACAGTTGAAACCGGTGGTACTTTTGTGTCGTCCACCCTCACGTTTTAACTGCAATTATGCAAAAAATATTGGATGCCGGCCGTTTTAGCTCTCTGTTCTTAATTTGCATGTCATTCTTTGTTGAGATCAGGGATGTGTTTTTTCTTTTAATGGCCCTGCAGCATTTTAGACACAGCATAGTTTGTCGTTCCCTGCAGATAAAAGCAAATTCTTGAAGGATGTCTCAAGACACAGCAGCTCTTGCTATCAGATGTTTGAGCTTTTAAAATATTTCACAGAAAGGATCTTCAGATGATGTCAGAATGTAGACAAAACACCAGACAGGCCAGCCATATGTTACATAAACATTAGCTGCAGTTTCATCTGCTGCAACAGGAGATGAATGTGTAATTGGCAACAGAATGTCACCCTGTTCAACTCCCAGTGCTGTGTTCTTCTATGTACAAACCCGTACATAGTACCAAGTGCTTTATTTCACAAGCTACCGTCCTGCTCGGCAGGCAGACTTGTGACTTTTAGCTGTCCTGACTCAGAAAGTCCTCGCTTCGCCCGTGCTCTTCACACCCGCAGAGCCATCCCTTTCATCTGGTATGCTTGACATCAACCTTTATCTCATTGCCAAAAGAGTTATACAGGGAATGCTTATTTACATTTTCCATCAAGGAATGAGGATGTTGTGATCGGCTGAATTTTTAAAACATCCAGTTGATGAAAATCCTGTTTGTACACATACAGGTGCACTAAAGTACAGTGCTGCAAGTGCGGTTTCATTTTGTTTTGTTTTTTCTTTGTTTATATTTACTTGATTCAGTCTCTCATACTGTAGCACCAGTGCAGTAAAATGTAAATGATCATTGTGTTTTGAGCTGGCTTTGAAAAATAATGAGTAAAATATGTTTGCTGTTTGTTGTATTTTGCTTCTCTATACGGTTTTGTGATGGAACACCTGATGGAAAAAGTACACTCCCTATATTTATATCAAAATGCATGTATTTGTTTATAATCATTCATATTAAGTTTTAATTACAGCAGCATGTTTGTACAGTTGGATTGTAGCCTCACCGTAAGACACAATGCACATATAAGTGAACATTTAAACAGTTTGTAATATGATATATTGTTGTTGGGAGTGAAGTTGGTTGCAAGGCCAGTATTATTTTTGGATTTGCTCTTCTTAAACACTAATTAGATCATTGTCTTATTTCACTTTTGTAAATAAAATGTCGCCCTCACGCCATGTTGAAGTGTCATTGCTTTTGTTTCTGGGAAAATGCAACGAGAATGTGATGTTTACAGCATCTGAAACATCTGAAATCTCTGTTGACTCCTACGCGGTGCTCGCAGACTTGAAATATCAGGTGACCTACTGAATTCCACAGGGTTTCCGGTTTCAAAGCAGAGTGACGACTTTTTAAAAATGTGACTGTTTTGAAATTCTTTTATTGGCTGTTCAGCCACAAATGGAATAATGCTGGCTTTTGTTTTCTGCAGCTGTGTAGTTCTGTTCAGTATGTTTGTGTTGTGCATTCAGTTTTTGTAGTTGCAGGTTTATCCATCGTTGGCTGCCCTCATCGTGTGGCAGATGAACAATGGCGTCTTATATAAAGGAGGACATGCGCCTGCCCTCCAAAGCTGGAATGAGCTTGTTGTGCAGGACATTTGGTTCATATTGGAAAATCTCCCTCAGTTCAAGAGCCTGCTGAATTTGTGACTGATTCTCGATTCAATGGTTTCACTTAAAACAAATCAACACATCGAGAAATTTCAAGAAAACGGCATCGCCGATAGACTAAAGCATGAAATCCAACGGACTGAACGCACATTTACGTAATGGCACAACTGCACTTCTAAATTGTCAGTCCAGCTTATGTTGTTTTCCTCAGTGAGATTAATTTCATTCAAATCTTCCTCTGCAGCATTCCTTACCTTTTTTTCTCTTTTTTTTTTTTTTTCTCTCCCTGTTAAGGATCATTTACCCTTTTGTCAGACTGAACTGTATGGAGGCCAAAATCGCTGAGACAAAATTGTGAACCAGCCAGTTTACCGATATTGATTTTATATCAGAGTGGGTTGCAGGGGTCATTTTCTCTAATTAAGCCATCCCACACCAGTAAATCACCCAGGATTTGACCTCTAACCTTCTACCCAGATTTTGTGCTCTTTTGATCGCCATTTCAATTCCAACTGTCATTTGCCAACAAAAACGCCAACAGAACTTGAACCACTGCAGTTTTATTTCTAAATAATAAAATAAACACCAGCTCTGATAAATAACACAATAATTTATTATTCACAGTTGTGGGTGTTTTTTTTTTTTTTTTTTCTCTACATCATTCTTATGAATACTTTTACCATGTACTTCAAAACCAAGTTGAAAACGATGGGGAAAAAAGAGCTGTAACATTTAAATAACAAAATTCTTATTTACTCTGAGTATAATAGCAGATTAAAACACATAATTCACCGACACCTTTGAAAAGCAAATACGAATGTACTTGAGGCCTGACGTGAAACCATAAAGGATGCCAGGGAATGTCTCATTTATGTACCAAGAATGTTACCTCAATGCATTTCACGAAGATTTGCAAAGAGTGGTGTTTTTCTCTTATTTAAATTTATCTGTGCAGGGATGATATGTTCACTGATCAGTTAATTGTTTTCCCTGCACGTTTCGCACGGTCTCCAGTCCTCTTTCACAGATGTTTACAAGGTTTACCGCCTGTTTACCACGCAACAGGCCGGAGATGTTTCTTTTTAAAGTTTAAAGTACGCGTTTTAAGCTCCTCAAGGTCTGTCGTTTTGCGCATGCGCAACTGCTTGCTGATTAAACTCTGTATTCAAAACTAATTATATTAATCACAGCATGCAGGTACCATACCGAGTAGCGTGTAGGTGCGTGTCTGCGTGAATCTGCAAGTATTTCAGACGGGGTGCGGCCCGAGGCGCAGCACGGAGAAAGCCCTGCGGTGCTTGCGCAGCAGCAGCCGGATCTTGTCGTCGTCAGAGTCGGGGTCCAGGGGCTTGTTGTACTCCTCGTCCTCCACCTCGTTCTCCGAGGCCTCCCCGCCCTGCCCCGCGTAGCTCGCCTGCGTGGAGCTCGGCTCGGACGCGCTCTTCTTCCTCCACTTGGTGCGTCGGTTCTGAAACCACACCTGACGCACAGACAGCGGTTGTTTGTTGGTGTGTGATTCATGTCAGATGAAGACGTGCTGCTTACTAAGTGTTGTAGCTTAACAAATGCGTCTTGCCCGCGTGCATTATCGGAAAAGACAGAAAATTTCCAGTGACCCAGTTTTTTTTCTTTTAATGCACGAGGGTAAGAAGATGCGGGTTCCTGTCCTTCTTTTTACTCCTTACTCATCCTTTGAAATATCTTAAATTCTTGTACTTGTAAGTCCTTTCCATAAGTAATTCTTGCATCTCTGAAAACAAGACCTGCAGGGTATACTATGCAGGTAAAAAGTATTGTCTTTGGTATTTTGGTAATAGTCCATAACCTCACCTTAACTTGTGATTCAGTCATTCCCAGAGAATAAGCCAGCCTTGCTCTCTCTGGTCCGGCCAAGTACTTGGTCTGCTCGAAGGTTTTCTCCAGAGCAAATATCTGATGCCCACTGAATGTTGGTCTGGTGTGTTTCTTCCTGCTGGGTATTTCCCCCAGAGAGCTGCCGCCTTGAAAGGAAGTAACAAACCAGGAAAAGTTGTAGGCATTAAAGGTCGTCTGTGAGACCGTTTTTAATAAACGGTTTAAAACCTGTTTTATTTAACAGGTTTTAGACCGTTTATTAAAACGGGTTTTAAACTCTGCTACTTAAAAATGGCAACTTGTTGTAATAGTTACAATTCATGCATCTATACCAATAAATGAAAACATGCCCTGTGAAAGACTGGCGACCTGTCCAGGGTGGACCCCTGTCTCTCCCCTGTGATGGGCTGAAATAGGCTCCATCAGACCCCCGTGACCTTTTATAGGATCAAACCGGTATAGAACATGGATGGATGGATGTTTTAAAACATTTGGTTTAATCCTTCAAATGCAAATAAAACTCATTCTATAGCTACAAATATTTTGGTCAAGTCAAACACCGAACCTCTGATACATGTTTGACGTTATATCCTCATTACATCCTCCCTGAATCCGGGGGACTCGCTAAAATGAACCTGCTGCTTTCCTGGACAGTGTTGCCATCTGTGAAGTGCAACGCTTCTAGCCGAGTCCTCACGGACAAACGCGGTGAAGTGGTGCTGAGCTGACGAGCTGGATGCTGAGATGGTCTGCGGCATTTAGACTCACTGTTGGTGCACTGCTGCCTTCCTCCTCTCCAGTCGCAGCTGCTCTCTGCCCAGCAGCTCATGCTGCGACCCTTCATCGGGCACTCTGCACCAAGCTTGGAGAAACCGCCCAGCGAGGGGTTGTAGTCTCGGTTGTAGTACATGGACGTGCTGGTGACGGAGGGGCCGAATCCCCCCATAGAGGAGTATCCAGACAGCAGAGTGGTGGTGCCCGTGGAGCCCACCCCGACCATGGAGCGGCTCAGGATGTCGCTGATGCCGTGAGGTGTCCCCGGCTGCAGCTGGCTGTTGAGGCCTGGGTTGAGCTTGTAGAAGGAGTTGGGCACTGAGTACTGGCACACGGGCGCCTTCAGGTCTGAGGGGAATTGGTTCAGGTTGTTGTTGAACAGGAAAGACCCCTGGATGTTTGGATCCATGGGAAGTACTTTAAACTCTGCCCCCCCCCAAGTATCAGCAACACATCCAAACTGATCCAAGTTGCAAAAGACCTCTGATGGCCAAAGCGGGAGTCTTGTCAGCCACAGGCAGTGTCTGGATTTGGGACCACAACCTCCGTCCTTAAATTCTCAAAAAAATAAGTACAGAAGTCTCAACAAAGTCCCCTGAAGTCAGTCCAAGTTTCTACCACATGCACCACAAAGCGGTTATCCACAGTTTAGCATGTGATAGCTCCATGTCTGTAGTCTGGGGTGAGCCCTTTGGACACAGTTTTTGTTTTTCTCCTACAGACTCATGCCTCCTGCAGGCTCCCTGCTCAGAAATCATAAATAAGCAGTATCTGGAAATGGAGTGGCACCTTGATAAAGATTGTCCGCATTAGAATGCAGCCTTGGATTGGCCTGGGTCTCGCAGCTTTAATGCTCTTCTATTGGCTCCGCGGTGAGAGCCAAGCCTTTTATTGGACAGCGGCAGATTAATAGTTTTTTGAACAGGTGGAGTGGGAACAAGTAGATTTTCTGATGGCCTGCCATGTCTGACCAAGTGTGTTACTGGTGAAGCACACAGAGGAGAGGAATAGGAGGGGAATATATATATTATTTTTTTTTTCTTTGCGCTCCAGATGTGTATTGGAAAATATCCACTGACGCATTATCACTCCAAGGACCGTCTTCTGTTAAATAGTTAAATATTCCGTATTCTGAACAATCCAAAGGTGCAAATAAAGCTTTGCTCACAGGGAGGACAAATGATTTTTTTCTTGTTTAAAAAAAAAAAAGACTTTCAATTTCATATGCTTAGTTTTTGTGTAGCTCTGTTCCAGTTTCCCTTTCTTTTTGCAAAGAAAATAGAAACACTCAGTGAAGTTCCATCCTGGTTTTCTCTTGAGACGGCTCACTTTACAGCACTACGTCATTTATCAACAACAACAACAACAATAGGGTTAGTCACAGAGCTACACTGGAAATCATGGCAGAGAGACTTGTTGAAAATAAGAGAGCGACAGAGAAAAAGGGAAATAGCTTCAAATACAGTTTATTTACAGAAAGACTAGTCCTTAATAAAATAATGCAGGTCAGTGTAAATATAAGTAAAACAGTACTTAAAGGATCCCCTTTTGGCTTTAATCACAGCTCCGCAAAACCATCCTTGTAGTGGATCTTTCAAGAAAACTTGCTCGAGTTCCTCCAAGCGCAGTGTGAAGAAACTGACAGGGTGTTTGGGGTGTGTGGTTCAAACCCCCCCCCGTCATCTTCTGATCGAGTTCAGGGAGGCTGTTGTGACTGAGGTGGTCATGACACAGCTTTTAACACGACATTCATCTTTTTCTTCTCAAAGTGCTGTTTTGTGCAGCCTGGAGCTGTTCTTGGGCTCACGGTCTATATGAGATTAGTTCTCAAGGGTACACGATGCTTTAGTATAACCCAGAAACACTGTTTGAGAATAAAAGTCATTCTTAAATGATAAGTACAGAAGAGCAGCATTGTTTGCTGACCCTGATCCATTTAAGGCTCCGAAAACAGCCAGTTAAATAACAACTATTGGACTTTTTGGGATCTGTCTCCAGAATTATGTTCACCACCCGATTCATTTCACAACAGATCCTTTACTTTCAATATTACAGTCACCACTTATTAACCGTGAGTGATAGTTGCTGCTCTCACGGTTGAAAAGAATCGCAAACTGTTTGATTAAAGGTTGTACTTCATTGTCATGGGCAAATAAAACCTTTATAAAATCCCAACTGCACTGAATGTGTAAACAATTTCATGAAATTGAAAACAATAAAGGTGACATCCTATGTGAGTAAAGGTCAAACATACGGCACGTGCTTGCAGTCATTGCATACATTTACAGCATGGCGCTGCCTTTTATCTTCAGTTTCAGGATGCGTTTCCTCACCAGCCAAATGTGTCTCTCTTCTTGTAAGTCATGTGATGTGGACTCAAGGCTTTTCCAGCGCCCACCTAAATAGATAAATCATGGTTGTTCTTTAAAAATGAAATAAATAAAAATGCCGCGTTTAAAAAGACTTCATCCTGTGAAATAATATTGGCTTTATGCACTTTAAATTAAACAGTTCTGTATAAAATATATGAAAAACAAAAGTAAAACCTAAAGTGTGCTACGGTCACCTGTAAGTTTGAGCATGTGCAAACATCTGGCGCTGTTATCTGGTAGCCTGCATTTGAACTGCGGGTTGACAGGATCGAGGAATTTTAGGAAAATTTACATTAACGTTGCTCACACTGTTGGACGGCATTCAAGTAAATTTCCAGCGATGACGTTTTCATTCAGGATGTCCTGCCACGGCCTCGCTCAGTCACGTGACCAGGACTGAGCCAACGAGGACTGAAGAAATTCCTGCTTTCGGAAGGAGGAGCGTTTTAATCGACTTCCACTTGCAATCTGTCATCACTTTACAACATAAAGGTTTGTTTTGGTATCTTTTGATAAAAAGGAGGGCACGATGCATTTCTAAAAAAAAAATCACTGTATCCGAATCACGGAAACACGGGAATGTGAGGAGTTTATGTATAAGACGTATTGTGAGTATAAGTGAGGAAAACGATAGAGAGGAAAAACTTAATTAGAGTTTGCCAATTACACATAAATGCACATAAATACGATTAACCCATCATTGCATTTAACTCTTTAAAGCCTGATATATGAAATAATGCACGGAAAATTACATATTTTTTGAAGTCTTTATACTGAAATAACCCCCCCCCCCCCTAATTTTTTGTATCAATATTGACGTATCAACTATGATACATGCGGCACTAAAGGTTTAACCTTCCAGCATATTGTAAATCACATGCCAGCGAGAAATAACGAGTTCTAACAGGGAGTAAAAGTGCAACGTTTTCATCAGAAATTACGTTAGAAAAACAGGAACGACACACACAAGCACACAAAGAAAGTTGGCACATATCCATAATCCTCTCACCGTTAGGGAAATTTCCATGGTTTGGTTCCTCCTCCTTCGGGGATGTTGCTGTTTTCAACTGACATGTGCGCTCCGTCATAAAACCCACGACAGGCGCGTCTCTCTACAAACCTACCAAGAGACAGACGTGAACGCAACTTTCTTCAGGACGCCATGAAGTTTTTCGACTTGGACAACGACCCTGGTAAGACATGTACTTGTGTTGTTTATTTATAGTTCTTTAAAATGCTGCTTTAAATTACAGTATGAGGGTGTCACTAAGATGTAAAACCTCAAGCTGTGCACTTTATGTAAAATACTTAACTTATTTTTTTTTCTCCTTAAAATCTTAAATACAGCACATTTCCGTAAAGTTATTGAATACAGAAATCAAAGTTAAAAACAGTTGTCACAAATATTATGAAACGGATGTGACTAAGACTTCAGATAAGAATGACCTACGGTATTATATTGATGATGCAGGATATAGATAAGTGAGATCTGGATGCTGTATGTTTTACTGGAAACAATCTTTTTATGTTAATGAGTTAGAGCAGTGCAAAACGCTGTAGATAAGTCACACCTGGATGTTGCTGCAGCTCAACATGAGACATAAAGGTAGAGATGACACATTCTTTTGAACAGCTTAATCAATTTTGGTGCAATATCTTTGTTTTAGAGAATTTAAAACAAAGAATCAAGACGAAAAAAGGCAGATTTCTTTGTTGGGCCTGAGACTCGTGTAGAAGGCTGCACTAGGTGATGCCAGCACAACATGTGATTGTCAAGAAACCAAAACAAAGAAAAAGCATTAAGCTTGTTAGAAATATTGCAGGAATGTGTCACTTCCAGCTTTACACTTTTTGTCAGTCAGGTATAGCTTTATCAAAGTGACAAAAGTTTAACCAAATAGTTGCCATTTAGTGATCTTAGCATGAAGGACAAGCCATCAGCTGGTCATAAAAATGAAAGTAAGGGGAATACTTTCATTATTACTTGTTTACAACGTTATCAGCAATTCTTATAAAAATGGATGCTGGATGCTGTCACAAAAAATGTAATAAAGTTGAGGAAGATAAGATAACCTATTATAAAAAAAACAAAACTTATGAGTAAATATTGACAATGTGATATGATTTATCCTCCAAGGGAAGCCTAATGTATGAACACAGGTCATGTGCACCAAGACTCAGTGGGTTTTTTTTTTTCTTTTGCTCTTTTCCACCAGTTCGTGGACCAGAGAGGCCACATGTGTGCAGCTCATGTTGTCTTGGTCCTCTGGCCTTCCACCATCAGGCTGTGGGAGAAGAAATCCAGCTGAGCCAGGGGTGTCGGTACGCCGAGAGGACTGGATGCACATTCAGGAATGGCCTGGTGTTCAGCAGTCGTCCCGTGAGGGTCGGGGAGAGGATTCATCTGAAAGTGCTGATGAATGTGCTGAAATGGGAAGGAGCCCTGCGTGTTGGCTTCACCACTGTGCCACCCACCGCCAGAAATCTGCCCCTGCCCAGCATGGCCATCCCTGACCTCATCAAATGCCCTGGCCACTGGGCCGCTCCTCTGCCTCAATCCTACTGTCCAGCAGGTTCCGAACTGGAGTTCTGGGTCTCCGCTGGTGGCAGTTTATACTTTGCAGATAAGAACAACAGGAAAAGCAGAAAGTACCAGTTGTTAACTGGAGTGGACGTCAGCAAGCCACTTTGGTTCATGCTGGATATATATGGGCGGACGGGCTCCATTTTCCTCATGGGTAGGTTTACTACATCCAAACTCTGCATGCTTTCCTCTTTGTTGTAATGTCAACGTACGTATGAACATCTTTTTAAATGATCTTATGTATCTCGTACTCTTTGCTGCAGGCTCAAGGAAAAAGGGACAAGTTTGCACAAAAAGATCATGTCCTGCACCTGCACCTGCACCTGGAACTGAGCCTGTCACCATAACTAGCTGTCACCCCAGCATGGAGCATGATCTTTCAAGTCTTGGTTTCTCAGCAGGTAACAAAGTGTTCCGCTTGCCAACTGTCCGATTTTAGGTTCAGATTGTTACCCAGAGGAGCTTAGGATTGAATCAGTGGAATAAAAACGTTCTGATTTCTAGCTGGTAACGATGAATCTTCTCTCCTGGTAGAGGAAGTAACCTGTGTGACGTGCTTGATGAGAGAGGCCACAGTCATCACGCTGCCTTGTTCACACAAGTGCCTGTGTCATCGCTGCTTCCTCAGAGTCTTGCAGGAGTTCGGTACCTGCCCGCTGTGTCGAAAGGAGATCAACTCTTCATCAGCGGTGGAGCGGCGTGTCTCTGGGACTGTCTGAGCTCTAAGACCTTCAGGCAGCAGGCATCCAATGTAAACTGCTGAGTGACTGTGAAAGTACTGCTAATAGCAGTGAATGTATTCTGCTGCACTAACTGACTAATGAGGGATTTCTGTTTCCACGTTGTCCCTGACTGAAGCACTGTGAAACCTAGAAAGCCTTTCCTTGATGTGTAAATACTGTACAGGACATGTAACATAAAATCTGTGGATATGTTGATGTGAAGATACTGAGCTCGAAAATGGACCAACTATGATTGGAAAAATGTTGAAGGTGTGTACTTTCAAAGTAAATATTTCATGTAAAAAAGTAAAATGTAAAGTTTTTGTGTACTTTTATATTATATAAAATATATATATATATATATATATATATATATATATATATATATATATATATATATATATATATATATATATATATATATATATATATATATATATATATATATATATATATATATATATATATATATATATATATATATATATATATATTGGTCTGCTTATGTTTATTTTTGAGAAAGTGAATTCAATAGTATTGTTATAATTGCATAAACTGTGGTCATTAAAATAAACTAAATGAAAATATTTTCTGCTTTATATTGTAATTTTAGTTGACTCTATTGCTTGGATAGTTTCAGTAAAAATTTTGCGTCTAAAATGTTAAATGATTCTCACCCTATAAATAAATGACTTACCAATATATATTAAATAAGAGCTTCTCCCAGAATGAGTGCGTGAACTGGTCTCAGAGACTACTGCTGACTTAGGTAGAAACAAACGCAGGACTTCAGATAAGGGCACATTATTCAGAGTTTGGACACAAAATCACCTGGCCGGATGCTTACTACACAGTTAGAGAACAGAAATTAAAATCAACCTGCAAATCATTGTTCATGTGGTAGTTTACAAATAGACTAAAATACCAGATAACTAACCAACTAGATAAGTATCTCTTTTCAGCTTCGAATGAATTTTGCATGCAGATGTTTGGACTCTACTGTCCTGCATCGCCTCTGCTAGCAATACAAATACAAAAAGTACAAGAATAATCTAGTTTCAGTATGATTGTTTACAGTTACAATCAAAGTTTAATGGCTTCAATATGAAACATTATCTTGATACGCAATGTAAACCATTAACTAAGTTGGTTGAAGTGAATCCAAACGCGTGCAGGGGCTATTGCAGTTTAACCTTGACGGACGATTGTTGCTGATGGTGCAAGAAACGACCTCCATCAGCACTGAAGGGTTTATCCAAAACTGAATAACCAAATAGTTTCTATGGGACTTTTGCAGGTTGTTCATGCAAATTCAGTCTTCATGACTAAATACAGTAGGAATCTGGAAATGTGAAAGTGAGTCCCCATGCACACGGACACACTCGCTGAGCCCAGTGAGTCCTGGCTTTGTCTTCTTGGTTCAGACTCTGACCATAACTCCAGCTGGGGGAGTTTTTACCTGCCATTGTTTTTGTAAAAATTGCTCGGGGGTCATGTTCTGGGTCTGTGGAAAGTGCCAAGAGACAACTTGTGTTGCAACAGACGCTGCATAAATGAAATTGAACTGTATTGAATAAAGAAAGAAATTAAATAAACAAAAAAATAATTTTTGTAAAATCTTGGTCTTTCAGTATATTCCGATTGTCAGCTGATCATATATATATATATGTATGATCCGCTGACAATCTGAATATACTGAACTTGTTTTATTTTATTTATCTGTTTAGTGAGTAGCCACGCTTATAGAGGCCACACAGCTGTTTAGTCACGGCACCGGTGGTCTCAGGTGCAGACTGGACACCCCACACAGGAATCCTAACGATCCTCCAGATGCGGACAGTTCCTAACCCGATTTTAACATCAACAGACGGACGGTTTGAGCCTACTTGAAACACAGAAACATCCCATCCACAATCGTGGGACGTACGTGTCTGCAGACAAGTTTGCAGGAGAGTTGCATAAACGGCTTGAAATGTCCGTCTCAAAAAATACGAATCACTGCGTTACTTCTCTTGAAGCCAGGCTCTCGTTTCCAGTTAAATGTGATGACATATCGACTCGTTCAGCCGGTCTCTACTTTCACAGAAATGGTTGTTACTGCCGCGCTCAACTGGCTGAACTCGCTCTGTGACTTGGTGCGTGATTCATCCACGGCTCAGTTTTTTTTTAAATCGCATATTCATGTACTAGTTGTTTTTTGTTGACTGATTGAAAATGACTCTGGTGACATCTGTCTGCGCTTCTTATAACAACAACGATGATACTACTACTAATAACAGACAACCCTTGAAGTCCTTGTTTGCACCACTAGAGGGCGACCTGGTACTGTTTATCACATGAATGGCCAATCCAAAGCAAACTGGAAAGAGAAAGCAACTATGTCTTTTTTGGTTGGGTAAAATGAACTTTGTTCTTTTTCTTTTTGAAAACTCAGACTTGCTTCAGGGAACGTGATCTAGTTTTGAAAATATTGGTCTACAGTAAGGCTTTCCATGGAATAGGCTATGGAAAACATCTGTGAAAAAGTACACAAGAAAGGTTAAGATTATAAAAAAAAATCTCCTCTGCAGCTACTTTTTGGTTCACTGGGTATGTGAAAAATAATTGAACTTTACTGTGGGATTGTTGTGCAACACGATGGTCTCCTGGGTCGGATGTGTGGACGAAAGACAGAGGTGCGACCTTTGGTTTCTGATCAAACAAGCTACCTGTTAAATATTTATCTTGGATGGCAGAGCGGAGTTGTCTCTGATCTTAGGGTGAAGGAATCTGCCCGACATCTGTTTCTCAGGACAAGCAAACATGGGAGTGGAGATCAACAGATAAACCACTCAGGAGCTTTGCCAGGAACTTCACACTTTCACAGAAATACAGCTAATTAATAAGATTGTTGCCTGCTGTTAAATAAAATGAAACTATACATATGTATTAATCAGTTTTTCAGCTTATTTTGACTTCACAGTTGTGTCTCTTCACAGTGAGAGTGGGGTCTGCTAGAGCGTTGCACGGAAACCCTGATGCTGCTGAGTGTTTCTACTGTGTGTTTGGGGGTATCCAAGTGTTTATGTGCATTTGTTTTTTAAAATTCATCGAGGAATAGTGTTTCCGGCAGTCCAGTTGGACTTTTCAAGGAGACAGATGAGGCAAGGCAACAGAGCTATCCGGATCTTGTGGAAAATGGTCCATGCTGGTACAAATGTGAACAGACACAACATCTGCAGATCTCAGGCGTGTTATATGTGTGTCGCTCATGCCTATTTATTGAGATGACTGTGGAAATCTCCTCCTCCTCAGCTGCACGTAAAACACTGGAAGGTGGTTCCACTGAGCCTGTGCCTATATGGGAATCTCTATTATTTCCAGCTGCGGATGGAAACTATTACAGTCCCTTCTCCCTGATGAGCTTAAAAGTGCATGCTCACACACACACACACACACACACACACACACACACACACACACACACACACACACACACACACACACACACACACACACACACGCACACGCCTACGAACAGCCAGTGAAACATTCAGGTCCATTCTGAATCATTCTCAAAGATAAAGGCCACCCTGTTGGCTTCAGAAAGAGAGAGAGAGAGAGAGAGAGAGAGAGGGAGAGAGAGAGAGAGAGAAGCAGTGGTTCCCTCCTTCTTTTTCCTTCAATTCCTCCCACCCTCCATACGGAGGAGACCTCAGTGTGCAGCCGGCACTCGCTTGTAAGTACTCCACAACTTCTGTCTGCTCTTCTCACTGTGACCAGAACAGCCAGGCTTAGATGAAGCGACAAAGTTTATCCAGAGTCCTGTTGGAGTCTTTCATTTGAATTGTGAGTTCAGTGATCGTTTTTAGAGAATTTGCTGAGACAGATTTGGGTATCATACTCATCAATGGCAGGGACGAGGCTCACTTTCACAGTTCTGTTAGGGCTGTGACGGGTTTACTATTTTAAGCTTTGTTCAGAATTTCATTGATCATTTATTAAACCCAAAACACAAGAAAAGAGTTTACAACACCACTTCTTTACTGTCAGAGGTTCAGATTGGTTATCCTCAGGCCTCTGTTCAAAGCGGTCTCCTGTTTGAGGTATTGGAATATTTTAGTCCAGCATGTTTTTGTGTTTGAAATGGTTGTTTTGAAAATAGGATCTGATGTCTTGGCACAAAAAAAAAACCCTTGTTTGTGTCCTCAGACATGTTCTTCAACCTGTGGTATGAGATCCACAGTTCCTTATCTGTCCTCCACCCTTCTGATGATGTTTGTTTACCTGTAGACTTCTCCAGTGTGTCTGAGTTTGATGATAGTGTTATCCTGTCATTTCTACAGACCAGCTGTCTGTTGTTTTAAAGCACCTGATGGTTAAAAAAGAAAACACGGTTATGGTTATCAAATAATGTAGTTTTTGATTGCAGAACTGTATACTTATTCAGTTTATTTGCTCCTTTGGCTCCTTTGGCTGTTGTCCTTTTAATGAGCCTCCGCCACAACGTGCTGGCACTGTGTGAACGGAGAGTGGTTGGTCTTTACAACGCACTAAAGGTCAGCTGGAGTCCTTCCGTCCATGGAAGCACAAAACCTGCACGTTTTTATCTCTGTGAGAGAGAGAGATTTAAAAAAAAAAGTAGCTGAAGATGAGGAGACCTTGTTGTTGTTTTGATAACAGGCCGAGTGAACAAGGATTCAGTGTGAGAGAGGTGTCGGTTCCCGGGCCAAATCTGCAATTGCCTCCTGCATGATTACCTCATTTAGGCGTAGAGTGGCAAGATGTCAGATGTGATCCCAGCGGGGTGGCGGTGGTCTGCTCCTGCGGGGCACAGATCGGCAGTTCAGCCTCTTCTGCAGAGCCTGCAGTGCCAAGCTTGCCCTTCATGGTGAGCAGCTCAACGGTTTGGCAAAAACAGTCCTGTGAGGAGTGCAGGCTCAGTCAATGGATATCTGCCCAGGGCTTTGCTCCACCAAGCCAGACCACTGAATTATTAAAAAGAGCTGAGTCCTTCAGTTTCAGGGTGAAATTGGCCCGCAAAGAGATGTTAAAACAAATCAATAGATTCCTTTCACTGTTGTCATTTGCTTTGCCTGTAGTTTATTTCTAAATCACAACTCACCCATGGGCGAGACTACATCTTCAAGCAGATGAGTGGCTTTTTCACCTCTGACAAGAATCCTGTAATTCAGGCTACCTGTTGCAGACTCGGGGGCCAGAGCCTGTTGGCGCAGTCGTTTGCGAGCTCTGCTCTTTTTATCCTCATTGGCAGGGACTGTGGGTGAACTGGAAATCCTGGTTTTTGGGCAGGAATAGTTCTGCAAGACAGCCAGGGGGATATGTGTAAACATCATTCCTTTTTCAGCTTTGTTGGTTGAATGGTTTGCCCAACAATAAAGGCGGAAAGAGACTGACTCATCTTTGTATGTAACAAACTTCCTTCTTTGAATAACTCACCTCAACGGTGGCAAAACATCCATCAGGCTCCGAGCGACTTCCTCTAACAATGATACTCAAAAATTATAGCTCATGTATGTAGAGGAGGCGTGCAAACGAGACATAGTGTTAGGAAGGGGGCAGTGTGTAGGAGCTGGATGCGATTAAATATTTGCAGTACTTTTGGTTAACCCCGTGCTGTGAAATATCACCTTATCACAACAATAGGGCTGCTTCACACAGGTGGTGCCTTTTTGAGCATGGCTTGAAGGGGGTTGCTATGGCGATGCCTGTCAACCGGGAAGTCCTCAGAGGAGGCAGGCAGAGTGAGGGCTGGGAATGTGAGAGATATTGTGTGTCCTGGTTAGTTTCAGGAGTCAGAAAGAGAAAGGACAGAGAAGTGCTGCAGTGTGGTTTTCATGCACAACTCAGATAGAACAGACAGATAGAGATGTGAGTTTAAAAGTCCGGGGAGCTTGCAAGGTAAACACATCCATGCAAGCACAGATTAAAATCTTTTCTCTTTTTTTTTTTTTCTTTTCTGAATCTGTGTGTTTTGTAACCTGCTCGGGGATTACATGCCGCTGGTTTAATGCCAGAGAAGGTCGGTGTCTTTGCTGCGTGTCTGAAAACAGAGTCACTAATTTAATCTGTGTAGCTCTGATCTTGAAACAGATAACATGAGTTGTTTGACTGAGCTTTTGAGCAAGCAAGAGGGAGCAACTGGAGCTGCACGCTTACAGTGGCTAGTGTTTCCCAACATGTCATGCCTCACATCCGTGCCCAGTGGGTATGAGCACACTGGTAATGGTTAGGTACTCTCCAGAGAGGCAGAAGAAATCACTTGCTTCGTCAGCCGTGTCCTCGCCCTGCAGGCAGGTCTCAAGCCCAATGCCCACCTGGACCGTCCAGCCTCCCCTCCACGTTGGGCTGATTTCCACGGCCTTTGTGATTCGAGAATGCAGCTGCCATTAGTCATACCCTCATCCCGCATTCAAGCTTTGAAGATGCAAAATGACAAGCATGAGGATTTTTCCTGTCACTGCTCTCTAAGCGTGTATATCCTCATGCTCTGGCAGACTGTGAACACCTTCTTATAAGAAATGATCTTTAATGATGTGATTTTTTTTTTTTTTTTTTCCCGATCAGGCTTATCTACTTGGACTCAGAGCTGGGCTCTCACCCAGAAGGGGAGGCTGTGATTGCAAGGTACTGGGCTTTTCCTGGGAAGATGTTGCTTCTCCATTGACAAGAAACACACACAGATTCCTCCTGATGTTCAGAGTCTTGGAGCACCATACAAGGAGGCGAAATACTTCCCTCGCTGATAAATGCGTGCATCTCCCCAATAGCTGCATATCATAAACTCGCGGGCCGGCTTCAGGACCTTGTATGGGCTCTGTCTCCTCATCTTCTTAGCAGCATGGTTGCGTGGTCAGCCTCACACAACTGACCTCTCTCACAGCTGCACATGTGACTCATTTAATGTGTTTATAAAATGCCTGTTTTATTTACTCAGCAGATGTTTTTGTAATTAGCATCTCACTACTTTTTAAGGCAACATTTCTGGGGCTGTTTTTTGAAACTTGTTTTGCACCTCGAGCAGCAGTAACGTCGTGCGCGCGCAGGACTGATAAGACATTACTGTTACAGCAGTTGCAATAATATCCAGGACATCATACCCTCCATCAGATGAGCAAAGTCTTTTTACTGTGTGAGGATCTGGCAGCGTTTAAGTTGAGAATCTCTCTTGAGCTAATTCTCCTCATTAATGCGAGAAGATGCGTGACGTACCGCCCAGCTTTTGGAGTCAATGATTAACACTGCTTCTTCTCACTATGCTGGGACAGAAGACAAAACCTCTGCAAATGAATGGAGACCTATTGGCGTCCGACCTTATTCTTGCTGACCTACTGACGACATGATCCTCCCGCTGACCACAAATCACGGCTCTCCTAGATGGAGACCAGAGTAGCTCGCGGGTCAGACCCGCCGCAGTTTTTCAGCTGCGTTGTTATCTTAACGGCCTCGTTTATCGGGTGAACAATAAAGAAGCTCTCTTCCTGTGTACTGGAGCAGAAAGAAATTCTGGGTCACGGTCTTCTCAGAAAGGCCACATCCTCCAGTTGAAGACAGAGAAATGTGATGAGCTATGAATGTCATCGCGCTTCAGTGAGATTTCTGACAGAAAGCGTTTCCTTTGTCCGTGTACAAGTTTTAAAGTCATCTGGTTTCTGAAAAATGCTTTGCATGTTGCAGTGCTATGGCGTCACTGTTACAGGAATCACAGAGGTGTGGTAAAGTTCACTGACCTTGTAAATGCTGAGTAGGTCCACTGTGGCTCACTGTCACTTCAGTTAAGTCTGCTAACGTTTGAAAAAAAAAAAGGAGAAGGAAAAGTTAGATTTGGGGTCAAATGTGGATATTTTCTAATCGAAATCTGCTGATTCTCATTTCACATCATGTCCTGTTTGGCTGCACTGCATTGAGTGTATATCAAACATAATCTGTAGACAAGCTGAAAGTCTAAAACGCTGGTGTTGTGACAGCCCGTTCAAAAGCAGGACATCACCTGTGCATCGGAGGTGGTGCATGGACATTCACGGCTGTCGACTTCTTCTACTATAAATCTGAATCAATAGTCACGGTGGACCAGGGCTGTAGCTTATGCAAAAACATGCCAGACAACATTCACATATTTCACAAAGATGCCAGGCCCTCAGACACCCGCAGATCTCCATGTGGGAGCTTGGAGCTGCCTCCTGTGTAGAGTCCAAGTAATTACATAAGAATGCGCTGGAGTCTCGGAGCAGACTTCTGGAGTGGGATTTTCTCACTGGATATCAACACTGATTTTGCCTTATTAGGTAGGATTGTGTTTGGTTCTCTCAAAGGAGCTATGTGCGTGTTGTTGGAGCAGACACTGAAGTCAATGTTATGACAAGGGCTTATTCATCAGGTGGTTTCTTGGATAAAGGAGAATATTTCAGCTCGTGCACTTGAGTAAATCTTTGAGGCATGTTTACATTTCTAAAGTATTTCAGATATGTATGTCTTTCACTCAGTTTTATTACATTCATTCTTTGTGAAACTATATTCTGCCTGTCATGTGCAAATCAATTAAATAACATCAGATTCGATTAAATGTGCAAATTCAAACATTTAAACTTGTGGGTCACGTTAACATCCATCAATCTTTGAAAAATGCAGTGAACATAAAATGTGGTTAAATGTTCTAATACGATTATGCACAATTGTATTTCTGAACATCAAACTGGTCTCTGATAAAATTACAGATTTCTGTATAGTTTCATAATAATTCTGCAGAGCATGGTTGATCTAGATGTCTAGGATTATCTTGCATTATAAAATGTTGTAAAATATAGCTGAGGTGTTTCAAAGACATTTAGGTAAACTGTGAGAATGAAATATGCTTTTAAATCGCACTTTGGGAATTGAAGGACTTTCCCAGCATGCTTTTGAGTCGGGATATTTGAGGAGATTCTGTACGAAATTGGTTAAGTGTCTTTATTGCCATCCATGAACTTGTACATATTTTTTATTAAAAGTCACAGTGAAATGAATGACTGAGAATAGAGGTTATCTACCATGGACGAGCTCCTGCTGATATTCATGAAGGCAAAAGGCGCTCCTTTCTTTTCTCTTTAGTACTTCAAAACCCATCTCGACATTTGTTAATCGACATCATAGGCCTCTAAACATTGAGGACGGCTTGAGTGTAAAAAAGGATCAGCATGTCAAGTGATCTAATGACACTAGAACATGTATAAACGGAGCTTGTGTGCAGTTTTTCTTGTTGGATCTATGACCATCTGGATGTGATTCCTGTAATCTGCATTTAGGCATCAATGTTGTCACAATCCTCTGGTTGCCATCTTTTCCCTGTTATGTAACACAGTTTATTAGAAGATGATGATTCACATGAGTGACACTGTTGTCTGAAAACTGGAACATTGATCCTATCAGTGCATGGGCTCTTCGCTGCAAATAGACACAGAGAGCTTATGGTTTCCCAGGTCTCCACCACAGTGATGATAGATTTTAATGCTCCGCAGCAAATGCCACATGGAAAACTCATTATTGTAAATTGTTTTGGGGAGCTCTCATCCCATAGTAGTTTGGCCATAATTGCTTTACTTTCTTTCGAAGCTGCAGTGTTGTTGGTCTCAGTTGAATAAAAAGTCCTTTGACTCACACTATTATTGGCCTCAGTAGATATGATATTCTCAGTTCAGTTTTTTTTTTTTTTTTTTACAAAAGGCTGTATTGACCTCAGTATTGTTCACACATCAAGACTCAGTTAACTTACCATTTCAGAAAGCTTGGCTGCGGTTTCCATGCCTACACTGTTATTATGGACCATTTAGCCTCTATAGGTGCCTGTCACATTCAGGAGAGGAAAAGACCTCCCTCTCACTCTCCACATGTCTTTGATGTTCAAACAGCAGGCCGGGTCTGTTCAGTCGGAGGTTCAGCAGATTAGGGTCTGCTCTGGGCTTTCAGTAGCCGACCTTCCTCATCATGCCGGCCCTGCAAGTCAGACACGTTACAGCGCTGTGTGACTGGGAAAAATGAGGCAAGCCTGTGAGTCACTGTCATTGTTGTGGCTGGGTTTTTCCTTAGCTACAGGGGAAAGTGGGTGACGCTGACTTTCTTTCTGTGGAATACCAACGGGATGGGATCATGGAATAACTGAGAAGTCTACTTGGGGGTAAAATGCTAATTTGTGTTGGGGAAGACTGGTACTACACCTCGCAAATCATGTTTCAGTGTTTAAAAAGGAATTTAAAAAAAAACCTAAAAAAGTTAAAATGTTCAGATTCTCTGATTATTTTTATCTAATGTTAATATTTTCAGTCAAAACACCATGAAAAGCTCAAGTCGTTGTTCTTCTTAAAGTATGTGCACAAACTCCTTTTGAACATGTTTTTTGTAAGTTGTGTTTTAATTCATCCACCCAACACGTACCTGTACTTGAGTTTGTTTTTGCCCTCTGTGTGATGATGATGTCGTGTTTCTGTACAACGGGTTGCTTCACGAGAAAATGACACATGTAAAAAACGGTGGCAGAACTTTAATGCTTAAAAGAGTGTAATGCAACATAAAAAAACATATGTATCTTTGCAGGTATTTGATGCAACGGAAAAGAGTTTGATACCTGTCCCAGAGGGATCACAACGGATCACATGAACACTCAGGTAAGGACATTTTTAATTTAATTACTTTGATTTATTAATTCATTTTGAATTAAAGCCCCCCCCCCCCCCAAAAAAAAAACAAAACAAAAAAAACAGACCCTGTTAAATCAAGTGAAGAAAAAAAAAGATCAGTGTAGCACAATTTATTGTCGTCTATGCCACAACAACATGACTTCGGTGCAGATAAAAGTTGAATTGTTGCTACGAGGAGCAGAGGGCTTTCCCATGACCCCTGGCAACCACACACGGAGCGTCAAAGCACCTGATTCAAATGCATGGTGTTCCCGTAGAAGAGCCAGACTGGCCATTATGGGCTGGCTTAGGAGGAAAAGGATTACCATGGAGACAGTTGGACTTTGAGGTTGACATTAAGGACCTGATCCCAACTTCTCTGACCCTAGCTCCACCCCCTGCGGTGAATAGGGAGTTAATGGGCTCATACTGGTCCTACACTGTCGCTGGGCCCCTACTATGTACCTCGAGTGAGTCCTTTCTGTAGTTCTGGCAAAACAGAGATGATGAAGAGGGTTGAACACCACTTCCCACTGCTTGCGCCTTTTTATCGCAGGCTCCCCTCACAGAGGCCACTTATTCTCCGGAGAATAGCTGGACCCCTAACAAGTTCACATGACCTCCCATAGAAAGTGTTGTTTATTAAGCGCCCACAAGAGGACATGACAGGAGCAAAGGTCACACATTGTTTTGTTCATCCATATTTCCAATTTCCTCTGTGTTTAGCAAACCGCGGAAGTGCGGGGCCATCCAAATGGCTCTCTTGTTTTCTCCGGAGAGCCTGGACTTTCTTCAAGCCAGCACATGCTGACTTCTCCAGAGCTGACCCATCAAGTGGTCATCTCCCCTGGACTTCCTACTCCTCCACTCAGCCCTTTTCACTCCACTAGGATACCGAGCAGGGAGGTCAAGGTAAGCCATGTCCTGCAGACCACTGCTCATAACAATGCTGAAGCTGAAAAAGAGGAATTCAGTTAACAAGTGCTCCACCCTGTGGAAAAACTCTGTATGTTCAGCTCAGTACATGTTTTGAGATTATTGATTGATTTTCAGTTAGACTACACTGACTGGATTGTTATGTGTGCATTTGTGTCCTTTGAAGGGGTCAGACCTGAATGGAGTGGGCTCAGCAGCTCCCAGCTTTGGATCATACTATGGACCCTCAGACTCACAAGGTAAGATCACTGTTGCTCATCATCAAGCCGGCGCTTTGCTGTGCAACTTCAAATAAATTGTCAGGTAATGCCTTATGAGAGTGCATATACACAAACGATAGAAGTGCTATTATTTTAAATGAATGTTTGGTTGTGAATTTCCTGAAGAGAGCACTTTCTAATGAGGTCTGTTGAAGCTTCACCATTAAAAAACAAAACAAAGCACAATTAAAATTAAAACAAGTTGTTAAAAAAGAAAGCACTTACAGACAAGTGCAGTTGAACTGTGCACTACATTACCTTCACCACACACCTTTTTTAAAATGTGAAAGTGGCGGAAAGTAGCATGGGCTTCAACTCTGGGCATTACTAGTCTTGGTAGGGTTTATCAACAGATAAATCCAAGTATTAATAATAAATCGTGTTAATAATATTAAAATCTGGCTGTTGTTGCTGCTGTGATTTAGGTGGACTGTCTAATGGTGTCCAAGGTTCTTCCACCCTCCCACGCAGCTGGACCCCCAACAGGGAGGAGAGGCTTATCAAGTACTCGGGAATAGGTCCAGTGGATGAGACGGGGATGCCGATTGCTTCCAGATCTGTAAGCCAAAGACAAAACTGCTTCATTATCCAACGTTTGCTCCATCTCATGTGTACTTAGCACTTATCCAGAACGATTTACATTCTGTGCCTCCCCTCTCTTCATACACCAGAGTGTAAACAAGCCCAGAGACTGGTACAGGAGCATGTTCAGACAGATTCACAAGAGGCCAGAGGGTAAGGGCACTCCTCCCTCTCTGCTTTTTCTCACACACCCAAACGCAGAATGAATTCCTTTATGTCAATATGTCAGGCATGGTAAAGGTGAGCCAACAAACAGATTATTGCAATAAGACATAATGAAAGAGCATGAAAGTCTCATGTCACTTCTGCTTATGAGTTCTGAAAATAATCCAAATTCCTTTCTCAAAAAAGTCTTACAGGTCATTTGTTTCATTTGCAATTGGCAACACAGAGTAACAGTTTGAAATGACATATTTTCCACATGGTTTGTTTTATTAAACGTTGTAGGAATTCCAACTATTGAGGAGAATTGTTACCCTGCAGCTCAAAACGTTATCAGAAACAATATTTCTGCTCAAGCACACTAACAATAATCAAACTGGAATATAAAGTCACTTAAAGGAGCTTTTAAGCGAGTAAAGATTTAGAGATTGCTTGAGTCTGATTTATCCTGTTTAACACTGACTGTAGATGACTTCTGACTTTTCACATGATCACTACTAAAGAAAATATACAATATTCTGATAGTAGCATTTGGCACGAAGGGATTTTTTATTTTTACGTTTGACCCTTTTGTACAGTTGCCTTTTGAAGCAAGTGACTGATATTTCTATTTACACATCTAACGGCATCTAAATCATCTCTATGTTCCCCAGAGTCAGAGGATTCAGAGCCCTGGTCAGCTGAACGTGAGTGAATCCACCAGACTCCACATAATATTCTTCCGAGTTGTATAATCAGTTCTTTGCTTCAAGACTGATTTTCACTGATCCGCTGATCTGCAGGGCTCCGGCTGTCTGCCAGAACAGAAGAACGCAATGAAACAGACAAGAATCTCTTCAGGCTAACGCCACATGGAGCCCTACCAGACTGGTGAGTTCACGCTGACCACTCTGCAACTGCTACGGGGTCACAAGATAACTTTAAAAAAAAAAAAATCTCTGCATGCACGAGCACGCACCTCATCACAAAGTGCTGTGAGATAGATTGACAACCACTAACGTCACACCTGAGGGCAATTTAATAAAGCCTTCCGTCAGCTGTAGATGGATGCTGTTTTCACTGTGGTGAGAAAATTGAACATAATGTCCACAGCCCACAAACGAGAAGGCCAAAGAACCATGTTTAAAGAGAGAATTCTACCTTTATTGCAATTTTGCAGCTAGACCGCGGCAGAATGCCTGAGATAGACGTTGTTAGACGGGTGCAACAGTGTCGCCACTGTCTCTGTGGTGACCAAAATATGGTTATAAGATGGAAGAGAAGCTTGATGCAGAATCAAGATGTTTTCCAAAACTGAAAAAAAAAAGAAAAGTGAAAATAAAACAGTGTAACGACCACACAGAATATGAACTCCAGTTGTCTCTGTGAAAATCAAGGTCAAATGTATTTATATAACACATAATGAATAACAATATGATGGAAACAAATTAAAATGCTGTAAAATGTCTCACTCAGCTTGAGTTAAAAATGCAAAAAAGTGGGTTTCTGGCAGCAACGTGAAGTAGCCGCTCTAGTGTAAAGTGGGAGAGAGCAGAAAAGGACTTAGATCATTTTTTTAAGAAGGTGTCAATACAGTATGTACTGCGTACTGGTGGTTGTTGGGATCAGTCACCGTGAAACAACTGTAGTGCAGCTGAAATCGAAGCCGTTCACATGACCACTCTGCTGTAGTGGCTCATTGAATCATGGGATATAATACATGGTCACTTGCAAGCTGGAAAATTTCTCTGAGGCAGTGGAACATCTAGACATTATTTAATTGTTCACATACTGCAAATCATATACTGTATTTTGGCAAAAATCACCGGTTAATTGTCAGGTTAATTGGTTATTCTAATTTTACTCATAGACGTGAGTGTGAGTGCTTGTTTATCTTTATATGGCCATGTGATGGACTGGTGTCTTGTCCAGGTTGTACATGGATGGATGGATGGATGGATGGATGGATGGATGGATGGATGGATGGATGGATGGATGGATGGGTGGATGGATGGATGGATGGATGGATGGGTGGATGGATGGATGGATGGATGGATGGATGGGTGGATGGATGGATGGATGGATGGGTGGATGGATGGATGGATGGATGGATGGATGGATGGATGGATGGATGGATGGATGGATGGATGGATGGATGGATGGATGGATGGATACAAGTGCATTGATAAGCAGTTTCTTATCTATGAATTAGTTTCAGGTTTAACTTGACGTATCTGGAAAAAATGAGAAACCGCCTATCTGTTTTTGTACTCTTTAACAGATAAGAAGACAATATCTTATCGCCCTTAATCCTCTGTCAGTTGAGAAATAAGATACTAAATATAATGTTTGTTGACTAGAAAGGTAGAGTTTTGTTTCTTTTGGGCAGATGTATAGTTTATCTGAAATGCTAAACTAATCTTGTAATTTGAGAACGTATGGATGTCTCATCAAATGCAGGAAATGATGTTTCCATCACACAAGCTTGATACATGTTGGTTGGATCACAAAACTAATGCAGACACTTTAGATACATTTTATGTTCATATTCAGGTCCTAAATTATTATTATTATTATCTTTTTTATTATTAGGAAGATAGAAGACATCCTTAACTTTACACTCAAGGTTATGTTATGTTATGTTATGTTATGTTATGTTATGTTATGTTGTGTTGTGTTGTGTTGTGTTGTGTTGTGTTGTGTTGTGTTATGTTATGTTATGTTATCAAGGCATTATTTCTAACTTCACATACATACTACAGTTGAAGTCTTATGCAGGTACCAGCCTGAACACAAGCCAAGAGCAGTGGAGGGAAAATGTGCAGGAATTTGGCATCTATTGTTGTAGCCCTTCCCACGAAACCATGATTAAGTTGCTGTCCACCGTTTGAGTTTGTGTGCGTGTGTTTCTGTGTTGGGGTGTAACGTTTCAGGAGCGAGGATGTAGATAAGCTGTCAGACCCAGGAAAGCAGCACCCTCAACCGAGGAGCATATTCGACTTTGAGCCTGGAACGAGCACGACCTCGGAAAGCCACAGCCAGGTACGACCTGCAGATGCAGTTTAAAAACGAAACCTGAAAACTCTCTGATTCCTGAGTAGGACTTTAATCTCCAGATCTAGCAGGCATTGCTGTTGACTCTAATAATTATAATTCCTTGTATAGTCTGTTTTCCTGAAGCGATCAAGAGAAGGTTAGTCACCTTTTTTTTAAAGGATTATAGTATAAGTCCTTGCATTTCATCTTCTCACGAAAGCTATCCAGTGACAGCGTTCAGTACTGGTTTGAAGTGCTCCTTTCTTTTACTCAAATAAACATCATTAATTTAGCTTTTCAGACATGAAAAAACATGATCCGTGTTGTCTACCAGGCTTTGAACTGAGTGTCAGTGATTTATAAGTTGGAGAGGTTGACGCTTCACTGGGTTTGTAATCCATTAACTTCAGTGTCCAGCACATTATAGACACTGATGTAACTGAGCCATGTCTCTTGTGTGTTGGTTTTAGTCGGGTTTAAATTCCTCTGGTGAGCTGCAGAGCAGCGTCTATAAAGCTGGTGTTTTTTTTTTTTTAATGTTTTTTTTTTAACAATGTCCCAGGTCCAATGTGCACATTGTGTGCTGCATTTACACTTGCAGGAAAAGCAACAAAAAAAAAAAAAGAAAAAGAAAGAAAGAAAGAAATCTTTGTTTCTACCCCCCAAAGGGAGCTGTTGTGTCTTGTGATCTGTATTATGGTGTTAACCTCTTGTGGTGCATAATGGCTCACAGCATGGGGACTTATTTCATTTCCTCTTTATGACAGCAGCCAATGTTTGATCCCCTGGACAGCGTTTGGAAAAACCAGCTCAAATACCATATCAGGTGTTGTGCTGCTTCACAGTGAAGAAGCCTTGGCTTCAGAGAGGCACGTTCTGCCAAGATTTCAGACAAAAAAAACCCCTCAAAAAACAAAGCTGTAGTCTATGGTTCTGACTAGCAGAACCTTTTAAAGTCATGTTTAATAGATTCAGCTCCTAATAGCGTCAGGTATTTGGAGGACGAGGGTAAAAGAGACATTTGCCAAGCTTGCTAGATGAAGAAATATGTTGGTTTATTATTCTGCTTGCATGCTGGCCGGTCCAAATGTGTTTTGGTAAACTGTAATTATTTCTTAAGTTCTCTACATTTTAGAAAAGTCTTCTATTAAAAAAAAAAAAAGAAAAAGATAAAATAACAAACTTGAACTGATGTTTTGGTTCCTGTCTGACCTGAAGTTGTATTTTATAATTATGAGATGTTTAGTTGTGAAGTTTGTTTTCAGAAAAAACAAAAGCCCTCTGTGGTATCAATTTAGCTAATACCTCATCTGGTTCAAATTCCTCTTAACCCTTGTACACGTATTTAATGAGGCAAACTGAGTGCCAAAGTAGCAAATCTTTTATTGCTACAAACGAGCATTTTGAGACTGAATTACACGTAGAGCTTGTGACAGCAGGGCTTGATGGATGTTACTTGTAGCACCGGGCAAACGCTTGGCTCCTCATGGCAGCATCATTATTTCCCACAATGCCATTATAAACAACTCGTTGGATCAAAATTATGATCTTAATATGGACCATTTAGACAGTAAAATTAGGTTGTTGCACACGGAGGTTGCAAGGTTTAGAAAAGACCGATCAAAGTAACACATAAGCCTGGAGGCCTTTAGCCTGCTACCAGCCCGCAGTTTCAAAACCAGCATCCACTTCGGTTTCGAAGGACATTACGGGAGTGCACGTGACTCAGTTTACAAGCACATCTGTGAAGACACCATTAATACTGAACAAGAAGCCAAAGCTTTGTAATTATACAGCTGGTTTCTTGGTTTCTTTTTTAGGAAGGACTTTGCTTATTGCGGAAGGACAATGTGAAACCACGTGCAGCGCAGTGGCATTGTAATTACGATCGGATTACTCTGTCCAAAGAGTCTGGGCGCCATACCCACCTGCCAACACTTCACATGTGTCACCTATTGCAAACATTAGGACCATTAGAAAAGAAAAAAATAAATAACAAAAGAAGACTTGGAACAGCTGAGACAGTAAAACTATTTCCCCAACAAGGCCACAATAACTGGTCCTCTACGTTCCCAAATGCTTAAAAGAGGTGGTGCAACACAAAGATACACAACTCTACTAAAAATCTATTGCGAGTATTAACATCTGTTTTTAATGAAATTTAAATATTTATATTTATATATAGTTAGCGATTTGCAGGGAACTGGGATATTGTAGACCCAGATCAGAGTAGGATTATCTAGTTTTCCATTTTTTATGTCCAGTCACAGTTTCGCATCAGGTTGAACTTGTTGTTACTTGGAAGAGGGGAGTGCACAGCTGTACCACTGTGACGTGAAGTGGAGATGAGATGCTGGCACTAGTACCTGCTGCTGTGAACAGAGGTGTAAAAACGTGGTTTAACAGAGCGTCTTTGTACTGTATCTGGGATATTTTGACCACAACACAAACGTTTCCATGACAGCTGGAAAATGTGTCCGCTTTTTAAAAAAATGACGGAATACCTTTTGTTTAGAGTTTATTTAGTTTTAAAGTGTTTTTACTCCCCTGATTTCTGCGTGCAGGTTCTTCTGTCTCCAAAGAAACCACCTGAAAAGTCCCCTTCCATTGAGGTGAGCATTTGTACAACCAAGAAAACTTGACCTTTAGAAATTCACTACATGATGTGTATTTTATTTAGAAGTTTAGAAGGGAGTTCATAAGCTCCAAAAATGAAACTCCATGGCAGTGTTTTAATCTTGCGTTCCACCTTCATAATTGCTGGGGCTCAGGCTAGTTTGGTATCAGAGCTGAGTCGATTTGAGGCTGAGCTGGACTCGGACATTCAGGGGCTGGAGAGGACGCTTTCTCGGAAGAAGCAACGTCGAGGCCGGGGTGAGGTACTGAGCCCCCCTCCTGACTCTCTCTACTGAAGCATCCTTTCTCCTCACAAGTCTAGTTGTTCACCGTTACTCCTCACACTTCCAATGAAGGCTGCAAGTCTGTGAGATCACTCTGCTTGCTGCCTTTGAAATATGCACTTTTTTTTTGTTTTGTTTCCTCTCTGACCTCGTTGGTCGCCACAGAATTGCCTGCCCGCCTTGCACTCAGATTGATCTGCTTTCTCAATCACATGCCTGCCACTTCTCCACAGCAAACGTAGCCCTGGCTGCCAGAAAATAAAGGCATAGTTTTCTTTAAACCATGTTCTTTTTTTTTTATTTAAAAATGATAATCTTGTCTAGTACTTTCCTTTCCAGTTCCGCAGCGACTTGCCAGAAACGTCACTTCTCATGTGCTTTCTTGTGTGATTGAATCTACCTCTGAAATCAGACACAACTCAGACAGATCAGGAGCAGTGCTGTAGCTGAGGAGAGTAGGACCCAGGGGATTTTTTTGCTCCTTTGGGAGTGGTCAGCACCTCCACTTTGTCTGACTTGTTGTCAGATTTCCTCTGAGCTGTGAGATACTGAGCTGAGTTGTACTGCAGGGAACAAACTCTGTTTACTGTTCACTCTTCTTGCAGGAGGCCGGTAGCAGGAACCCAGTATCTCCTCCAAAGGCTGGCGCTACCTACCCCAGGTTAGTCAAAGTGTTACCTTGTGATCACATTGAGGGAGTCTGTGAGGATGATTACTCTGCAAGACTATTAGCTGCATTTGATTACAGCTTTACTAAATTATTTAACAAACTTTCATGGTTTGAGATGTTTTTTTTTAAAAGAGTAGATTCTATTTCTGTTTTCTACTTAGATGATAAAACATGTAAACAAACATTTTTCACTCTGCTTATTTGGGAAAGTTTGTTTTTTTTCATACACATAACACCGAAACAGATTTAGGGCTACAAAAATGTGGCAAAGTTTTGGCATTCTACTGTTTTCTTACCAAAATATGAACAACTACAAACAAAAACACGTCAGATAAGCATGTTTGACGTACCAAAAGTCGGTGTAAATCATGTTATGGGTGTCTATGCTCAGCAACCCATTTAGGTGACATCATTTTCACGGTGTTTCTACTATTAAAGAAACATGTACCGAGACAGGGTAAAATGAAAATATAGACAAATAACACACTCCCTCTGAATGTAACTCCCCTCCTAATCCACTTTGATTTAGCATCAAAGCTCAGTAGAAAATGTGAGATTCCTTCTGGTGTTTTAAGAGTCAGACTACTGTAATTCTGAAGAACAAACATGAAATACTTGGCAGGGTGTCCTTTAGATGCTCTTGTGAATTTCTGTGCTAGCCGACCTCTTAGGAAGCTGTTAATATAACAAATGTATGTTCAGTATTTGTTCCTTGAAGCAGACGACAGCATTCCACACTTCCCGTCATGCATGCAATGCATTCTTGGAGGATTCTCATTGTTGTTTGCTGAAATGAGATCATGCATTTTTTTTTTTTACCTCTATTTATGTATTAAAGGGATTTTGCTGAGGAGGTTAATGTGCAGCAACAAAGGTTTGTCTTAGCTGTGGGTGTCCAGCTGCAAACACTCGAATACAAAACTACACTGTTTGGAAAAATGGAAATAAGTTCAGTGGAAAGCTGGCAGTCTTGATGTTTTGGGTTAATTCTTAATCCAGAGACACACAGACTTGTGATTCTGATCATGAATGGAGGAATCACGGTTGTAAATATAATAAAAATTCCACACCTCATTAAAACCAAATTTCCAATTCAAGGACAACGACTTGCACACCCATTCCTCGGCCCGTCTGATTGTCTCATCTCTGTCCAGTGTTTTAAGACCATCTGCAAACAGATGATCCGTACTGTAAACCTGCGGGAAATCACCTTGTGTGCTGACTCACAGCTGTATTCATTGCCATATTTCCTTTTTACCCCCCCCCCCCCCCCCATTTTCTTTTAGCAGTTCATTACCACAGAAACAGTCTGTCCAGCTCTCCAGTGGCATTTCAATGGAATCTTCTCCTGCATATGGTAAACAGGGGGTTTTCTTATTTGGTCCAGCAACACACAAGCATATTAAGAATTATTTCGATAAAAACAATTTATTGGCTTTAACAACTAGTAATGTTCATAATTTGCCCATCTTTTCTTAGTCCACTAATCCACTGGTTTTCAAAAAGTACTTTCAGACAGCAGGTGACTCATATTTTGAGGTAGAAAATGTTTAATGAAAGCTTTAGGAACTCATATTGTCATAGTTCTCCTTCACGGCTCCTGTTGTCTTCCGATCTGGTATTTTACGTGCTAGAAAAGGCTGGTGAGAACATGGACAGTGTTAGTAGTTTTTTATTTTCCTATAGAAACAACTGTGGATGGGTGGGGAGGAAGCTCACAAAAATAGGAAGTAAAACTCGGAAGACTAGATTAGATTAGAGATTAGCTTTATCCAGTTATTCTTCCTGGAAATTCGGGACCCTCTCTGAACTTTTGCAGTTGTTTAAGCGCTGATTGATTTTTACATAGCAACACGTTTAAAAACAAGTTTGCAGAACAAAAGAGTGGGTGTATTAGATTCCTCTCATGCGTTTGTGTCCTTACTGGGTTTAGCAGTGGACCGTCTTTCCACTGCAAATGAAACCATGGAGCTTCCACCAAAAAAAGAAGACAAAAAGGTATGTCTGTACAACCGTCTTATCAGCTTAAAAGCTGGATAGTCTTAGGAAATACCTGTTTTTAAATATTCACATGATAATGATAGGTTTTGCTTAAACACTGAGTGATATGTTTTGTATTTTTTTAGATGAAAGCAGCCAGAGCCAAGTTTAATTTCCAGGCTCAGTCACCCAAGTGAGTTGCTTAAGCTGATGCAATAAATATACTTTTTCCTTTCTTGCATGATCGCTGGTGAGCATGACATCTAAACCCGTTTCATAAAAAAGATTTAGACAATGTTTTAACTCTGTTCTTCTGTTCCAGGGAGCTCCCACTGCAAAAAGGTGATATCGTTTACATCCACAGGCAGGTAGATGCCAACTGGTTTGAAGGAGAGCATCATGGAAGAGCTGGTATTTTCCCAACATCTTATGTGGAGGTGATTTTCATCCCATTTGAAGTTAGTCATCTCTAATGGGCTTTACATTATGAGCTGTTTTCTAATAACAAACTCTTCATATGTCCTTTTTAGGTTCTAGCTCCCACAGAGAAGCCAACACCTATAAAGTCTCCGACTCTACAGGTCCTGGACTATGGGGAAGCTGTAGCTCTGTACAACTTCAACGCTGACCTACCTGTTGAACTTTCTTTTCGTAAAGTGAGTGATTACTTTTTCACCTCATCTCTCACAGTTTCCACCTGTGGCCAAAGTAGCTGCTTTGTATTGCATCCCAGGCTTCAAGCCGGGATGGGAAAACGGCACCTTACGGTGTCCAAGGGCCACCCACAGGGCAGCTTGGACAGGGAATAATCTGGAGGAAGTGGTCAAATTAGAAACACCTGTTCAGTATCTGTTGTGAGATTCAAGGGTTTCGTAGGAAATATAATGAAGCACACGTGTGATCACTGCTATTTTCCGTGATGTTGAGTTTGAGGTGAAGTTTAAGGTGTTATTATCCTGTGAGTATGCTGATTGTGTGCTGTTACCGTCTAGGACAGGACTCCTGGGAAAAGGGCATTTTGTAATTTCTAATTGTCGAATTGATAAGCTGAAGCAAAGTTTTTCATATTTTGGGAAGAACTCTTTCTAATACTTTTTTTTTTTTTATATTGACACAACTGTTATGTTTGTACATTTAGGTAATTAACATTCACCTCTTTATTAAGCGTCCCAGGTGTATCTGTTAAAGTGCGGCTAGCCTGGCTCTGAAACAAAATTCATCCACTGATGCTGCTAAAACTCATTAAAAGGGTCACATGCTGTTTGTTTAATCTGCACAAATTCTGGGCTGTCAAAACTATTTGCAGATGTTGTTTGGATCCGGTATTTTTTCTAGATAGTTGGAGTCAGTCAGACTGGTAGCTTGTAGGAAATTCTCATCAAACTTTAATAACAGTAAGAAAGTTGTGTATATTTTCTATAATCTGTTCTAATCTTGACTCCCCCAAGTCAAGATCAGATTTATGAAACATCACATTTTTCTGAATATGGTGGTTTCTAATTTAACACCCACAGCAGGAGGAATACGTGTTTATTATTGTTCAATAGGACATTAGTCATAAGAAAACACATTGTCAATTAAAGGTCCTTCTTCCTCGCATCCTACCATACTAGGTATAAAAGGAGAGGCTTGTTAGAGATATACTGCAGCTGTGTCAAATCAGTGTCTCATGGCTCTCTTTTTTAAAACGCTGGCCTACAGCTCCCCCTACAGCAGACCAGAAACCCCACACCACCACAAGAAGAAAATGCTGTCATTAAAATCTTATTAGAGCGCTCTCATTTGCATGCATATACTATAAAAAGGCTTCCTTGTTCAGTTCTCTTTGATAGTTTCTGCGTATTGTAGATAATTTATTTTGATAGTATATCATGGATATGAGGGTCAAAACAAAGCATAATTAGATGAAAAAGAGCAGCAAAACCAAACCCTTAACAAAATTAACAACAATATAGAAACCTCAACCACATACCACAAAATCCCACAATAGTCCAGAAAACACAAAAACAAAACACAAATCACTGCAATATTTCAGAGTAACACAATAACAAACTGAAAACACGTCACTTTAGAAAATGTGAGTAGAGTTCACAAACTAGAATAATATTTGTCGGCGTTGTGGCTTGGTGGTCAGCTCTCACAACAAGCAGGTTCCTGGTTTGGATCCTGACAGGAGCCTCTCTGTGTGGAGTTTATGTGGGTTGTCTTTGGGCACTCTGGCTTCCTCCACTCCATGTAGTTTCTTTTTTTTTTTTTTTTTGGATGAAATCTTGTTGCTGTGTTGTCTGAAATGGTGTCCTGTTTTTTCTTTTTGTTTTGTTCTTTGTTTCTTTTTTTCTCTTCTGTATTTTGATGTTCTGTTTTGCACATTTGAGCCACTGTATTACTATCAAGTATAATATTTTCTAAACTCTGTTCTCCGCTCCAGGGTGAGGTGATCAGCATAACCAGGTGTGTTGATGATAAGTGGTTAGAAGGGAGGATCCCTGGAACAAGCCGGAGCGGCATCTTCCCAGCCAGTTATGTCCAGGTCAACAAGATGCCCCGCACCAAATACTCCACGGATGAATACTCACCGGGGCCCATGTCTCCCGTCTCCCCTGGACCACAGAGTCCAAGACGTCCACTCCTGTCTCCCTGCCCGCTATCACCGTCATCTTCTTTCTCCCCCACTTCGCTGAGCCCAACACCTGAGCACTCCGCAATCAAACCGTCCTCGCCTGTTCCATATGGCAGCCCAGCTTCACAGTCACGCTCCCCCACTCAGACACTCGTATCCAATCACATGCCCACGGTCACATCCAATACTGCTTCACTGAATAACCAGAACAGCCACTGGGCTGCAACACACTCGGCCCACCAGAGCCCCACAGTGAGAGCTGTTTCCCCTTCCTCTCAGTCATCAGCATCCGTGCACAGAGCAGGAGCTTCCCCAGCGAGCACCTCCAGATACACTGATCCCTCACAGGTCTGCTCTCACTCCCACCCTGAGAAAGTCGCAGCATGTCTACACCAGTGCTGCCATTCCTTGTTCAGTAACAAGAATCTGGTTAATTATTTATTATATCATAACACCTGACATGAGTTTCTGTCTTTCCCAGGGTGCAATACCAAACCAGCCTGCTCGTCCTAATGCGCACGTCACCTTAAACAACCTTGGTTCAACAGTGGCGCAACACCGACCGTAAGTCAGAACAGAACAAGTGTCGCATCTTTGGTGAAACTGTGTTTTACACAGTTTGTCTGATTTATCCATATTCTCTCTTTTAGTTATAAAGCTGTTTACAACTACAAGCCACAGAACGCAGATGAGCTGGAGCTCAAAGAAGGTGATATTGTACAAGTCATGGAGAAATGTGATGATGGCTGGTTTGTAGGTGAGACATTTGAAGGCACTTTATTCTGTTTATTGTAGAAGTAAAAAGTTATCATGGTATTGAAAATAAAGTTTTAGTTTTAGGTCATGGAAAAATATTATGTGGAAGTTTAAATAACTGGCCAGATTTATAGTGCTAAACAGAACAAGAACATAATTAACATCAAAATTTGATAAAATATCAAAAACATAGGAATAAAAGCGTTTCTGTGTCTTTAGGGCCACTTGTAAAATTTCTGTGATTGTATGTCTCCCTCTAGTGGATAGTTTGAGACATTGCAGGCATCACAGGCACAATAATATAAGTGGGGTCAGAGTAGGTCTGTATTCACCAACTGATTTGTTTCTGTTGTGCGATAACCACATGTGCTCTGCTCTCTGTAGGTATGTCAGAACGGACTCGTGCTTTTGGGACTTTTCCTGGAAATTACGTGACACCAGTTTGACTTCCTCACTAACTGCTTTGAACGCGGGACTTTTATGAGCCCAACTAGTGATGATGTCCTCATATCCACCACACTCCCAAAGCTGGTTTATCGAGGCCTGCATGCTCACTCTTTCTCCCAGAAGAGAAGAGAGGGACTCCATATGGTTTCTCTCCTCACCTCCCTGCATGTGTGTGTGTGTGTGCACATACAGAATGTGTGTGTGTGTGTGTTTGCATTGCACAAAGACTTGGAAGTGTGTTTTCACACAAATCATACAAGAAGAAAGAATGAATGCTGATGTGACTGTTTAAGATGTTAATGATGGAGTTTTTTTTTTTGTTCCACAACTATTTGCAGCTGCAGGACTTTAACATTCCTTCCCACTTCCCGCTGAAGAGCACAGTTCCCTCTGAGATCCTGACGGTGTCCAGCTGCATTCAGCTTTCACACAGTGCCACAAACCACCGCTGAGAATCATAAATGAGCATGCGGGATTTTGTAACATTTTTTGCTGGAATATTAATATCTCCTTTAAATATTTCCCCCAGATTTTGTTTTAGATCTCTGAAAATCCCTGTGACAGGCTTGAAGAAGCCACACAAACATCTGAGCGCAGTGCTCAAATGAAAGCACCTTACATGCTCAGGCATATGAAGATCGTTTACAGCCCTCCAGAAGGTTTTGAGTTTGGGGACGTCTTGGCAAACATGAAAGTAAAGAGATAAAATACGTTTGTTGCTGTGATGGAATTTCCTATGGTTTCAAATTGAATTTCAGACCTCTTTAAGTTGTACAACATGTGCTGTGTTGAAAGTAGAAGTTACAGCAGCAGATTGCCGAATGATCATATGGTGTGAATTAATATTGTATGTGCCAAAACTAACCCAAAAAAAAAAAAATTGTGTGCCTCTGTTAAACTATTCAAGCAATATCCCCAGCTTACTTTATTTGTCATATTTACTACTGCTGCTTTTACAACATCATCTTTTTATGGGATTAACATCATCACTTTGAAAACAACATAAAAAATTCATGTTAATTTCTTCAAGAGCAACTTTTGATGCGATACGACTAACTAGAAATCATCTTCAAGTTCTTTTGCAGTTTTATTTGACAGTGTCATGATTTCACTGTAATTAACCTAATTTTATTGAAAATGAAATGATTGTACAAAATGAAACAGTTAAGACTTAAATGTGTAATATAATAAATATATTTGCTTAAAAACATATTGCATATGTGTGGTACGCAGTTTATGCATACAAAGTTATTAAACAATAAAGACTGATGCGTAAAAGCTTATTGGGTTATTGTTTTTTTTAACCAGTTTGATTATATTTTCAGCATCATCTCTTTCTGGCACGGAATCTTTCTAACCCACATACTTTCAAATAGTATGTTCAGTGTCACTTACACTAATTTATGTCAGCTTCACAGCTTTTATATGTACACAAAGTGGGGAAACATTACACACGTCGCTGAATAATTGCACCTGTCCAACCAGGTGAAAGCTGAAGGCCTTAATTAACCGACGGCGGCTGCTGTGGAGGCACGCGCTGCGTCGCTTGGTCAACAGGTGGCGCCTGAACGCAGCGCAGCCACTTTCAAATAAATGGCTCAATTATCTCCGCAGCAACCCCCTCAACCCCCTTCCTCCACCCTTTTCGTGACGCGACACGCCCCTGGTTGCTGCTTGTGTGTGAAGCCTTTTATTTTGGTAACGGCACATGGTACTGTGAGCTCGTGTCACTGGTACCACTCACTCTGCGCGCGCGGTCACAGGTGGAGCTGGAGCGCGCCATCCCTGCATCTGACAACTACAGGAGAAACCGACGGAGGAGACAGTTGAACAGCTGCTGCGTGGTGTTGCCGTTTTGGAGATAAGTTGCAGACAGGGAGAGGTGGACTTGGACCTGCTTTCCAACTGGCTCAAGGGTTGTTGTTTTGTCAAGAAAACCGAGATTTAAGACGCGGAGAAGGCTCCCTGAATCACACTTTTTTTCAACTTGGTAAGTGATTTTAAAGTTAATGGAAGTGTCTCAACATGTTTCAGGTAATTCAAGCGCCGGGATTTGATTTAATTGGCACAGTTCATTTAATTATTGAACACCTTGTCTGTGAGCGGTGCTGATGACACCTCCCTTCTTGTTACAATATCTTTTTTATTTATACCAGGTAGACTGCGTTACTGTCAAGTTTTTATTGTTAGAAAAATATTGTGCTCGTAAAATGTGTAGGAGCTTAAAAAAATGAAGCGAAGCCCTGCAGAATCATGATTTATGCCCCTCTTGTGTACGTACTTTTGCATATGAGCTGGTGTGACTGATGATGCGTGATAGAAGTGGAATTTGGACGGAAGTTTAACAAGTGAAGCTCACACTTTGTGCAGGTTTTCAACACCCAACACAGACTTTCCATCCCTTCTGTAATCAAGAGCGCAGGGAAGGTCCTTTGCACATTGAGTAGTCAGTTTGATTTGTGGAGGAGCTGAACCAGGTGTAACCCTCTGAAACACACACTCATTACACGTATCCAGCTGCTGAGGCTCTTCTTTCCCCTGACAAGCAACCTGTTAGGTTCACTTTTAGTTTATCTTAAAGCCAGTTCGCTGGTGCTGAAGTCCTTTTTTTTTTTTCTTTTCTTCTATCAATTCCCTTCACTCTGTGCAGACGTGGCTGCTATCTCACTTTCCAGTTCTCTGAAGGTGTTTAGAAATAAATAGGCCTGGCTGTGAGCTCAGCAGATGTGAAACTACTTAAGGTGTTTGACAGAACAGTTGTAGTGAAAGTATCATGTTTTCAAATCCTCAGTTCCTGCCTTTCTATGTGCTTTCCATTGTGTCTGTGGTTGATGGCTTTCATGTGTGTGCTCTATCTACCCTCTACTTTGCCATTTTTTTTTCTCTCTTTTACTTGGTAAACACTCAGGATAAAGCCATCCAGGAACCAAAAACAGATCACTGTAATTTTGGATGGAGTGAAGCAGAGGCATTTCAAGAAAACAGCGACAGTGGGCCAACTCTTTACCTTGTAACTAGAAGAGATTTATTTCTTTTTACAAATGCTGTGATGTTCTACCTAAAGCAAGTGAACATTTTAAAGCTATCTGACCCCCCCTGTATCTGTATCTGGCAGCTTTACTCTGCCATGCACACACACACGGCGGAAGTTTGCACTCTGCATGTAGTCTGAAAGATAAGTTTGTCATTTTGGATCACAGAAGTGTGGTTTTCAGTTTCAGCAGAGACGGAGCCACCGTAGGACTTTTCAGACTCTGTTTCTTTCACTTAAGGCTTAAGAGCCAAAGAATGTTTCCAACAGACCAGAAAACATCAGGCAATCAGCGGTGTTTCTCAAAGGTCTGCTGTGTCCACAGTATTGACAATGTGCAGGTTTGCTGCTTCTTAACTATCAAATCAGATCAAGTCTGAGCGGTGGTATCGGTTTCTGTGAATATGATTGAAAGGGTGATGAGTAAAAACTCTTTACTCTCTCATCTTTACAAGTTGTGCTTCAAAGCTGACCTATTTCAGCCTACTGCTGCAACAGAGTGGAACATTTTGAGAAAGGAATGATAAATGTTTCACACTTTCAGATCCTTTTTTAACTTTGTCTATGTCCTACAAAGGCCTTTTCCTATTTATTTATATATGATGGATAAGGAGTCCATCATGCATAGACTTTTTTAAATTCTTCAGTGATTGTGTCACAAGGTGAAACTGGCAAGACACCTTCTCTTTGAAAAGGGAGTAACCGACAAAAACGTCAGGTATCTACACACCCATTATCAATTTGACGTGATGACAATTAAAGATAGTAGCCACATTAATAAACTCATAAGGCAACACCCTATTTGACGTGTGAAACGTTTATTTTTTTCAGTTTCCATAACTCCTGCAGGAATATCTGACTGGGTGTGATTTGGTGAGTGTATAGTTAGTTGCTTCGCCGCTCTATTACATTTTATTCTTTTTATTTAAAGGGCGTGTGTCCAGGTAGGTGTCAACCTGTCAGTATGCACCATGACACCCATGGTAAAGTCAACAGCAACAGACTGCACTGCTGACATGTAGGTTGTGGAAAGTTCACAGGGGTGTATGGCGTCCAGTAAGAGCCTTTAAAATGTGTGATTCATACCAGGAAAATTCCCCTGAAGCCACAGTGGTTAAATTTAAGACAGTGCTCCTTCACATCAGAGCTCTGGCAGAGCGCTCAGCTGGATGTGTACATCTATGTTCATCAGCCATTATTTTAGTATTGGCACATCTGAGAGCTGCTTCTTGTTTTGATTGAGGGTGTTTTAACCCAGCAGTCAAGAGAAGGGTCTTATTTAAGCTCCTTATACAAGCAGATGTGAGATGTAATGTCACACATTTACTTTTAAGAAAGTGATTTTTGCAGTGTAGTGCCTATGGCAACAACTTTGTTTTTCCACATTTCTTTTCTTTGTTATAAATGAGGTGCTAATCCTCAGCTGGTATTGTTAAACACATAGATGCTAGTGTCTCCCTGTGATTTTTACTGTTCAGGTCTGTCGGTGTGTTCTTTAACAGTAATCTTGCCATAAAATTATATTATGGCATTAAAAAAAAAATCAAACGCTTATAACATGACCTTGGGTTGCCATGATGCTGATGAGTTGTCATGCTGATTGAAGTTAATGACTCGTAAAGGGAGAGCGGTTGTAATTTTTTGCCACATTCCAGTAAATTACTCAGTTTCAGACTTGTCAGCAGGTTTCATTATTCAGACCATAAATACATGCAGAGAAGATTGCAAACATTAGAAGGAAGGTGATTTCATGTGTCAATCAGACTGGCTGAAGCATTGTTTGCCTGAACTTTAAGATCAAACTGTGTAAAAATGTGTTTTTCTTTTGTTTTTGTTTTTTTTTTAAAAGCCTTTGGTGGGTGATGGATTTGCACTTGATCAATAATGAGGGGGATAAATGTCATCTAGAAAGATATGGCTCTGAAAATGAAAATCCCCACAGACTGTATAAAACGATGAAGCATTCATGTGACCCGTTGGGTTCTGAAGCCTGTTTTTCTTTGTCGTGCCCGCAGCCATGTTTGTTGCGTTTTGTTGTCGCGTTTACCCGAGACTAGGTTCATATAAACGGCTGGTTGCTTCACTGGGTGTGGCAGCATGACGAATACAGATGAGGGAGTGGTTATGGCTGGTCAGTGGCTGAGTCGACTGTCAATCAGTCATATTCGAAATTAATTAATTTAATCTCCTGGCATAGTACTATCGTGGATGTGAAATCAAATGGTTGAGACCAAAATGGTTTATTTTGAACCGGGCTTGTAACTGTTTATTTCTGTTCTAAAGTTGGACATTTTAACATAGGAGTCAATGTAGATTGAAGCTGGCTGCTGAAGAGAGTCAGTCAGTCAAGGAACTGCAACAAATCTTACTTCTGCATGAACCTCAACCTGGAAGTTTGAGGTTGGCACTTGGGCATCCCCGGCCAAGAGCGGTTGTTCTTTAAACTGACTTTTCGTGCTACGAGCATCAGAGCAATCAATGAGGTGACGCATTCACAGCGACAAAAACGAGTCAATGGAAATGTTTGTAGTGTGGAAGAGTAAATTAAAATTTGTCTGTAGCCTGTCGGAAAATACATCTACATTTCAAAGGAATTATTTAAGTGCTGTCTTTAGTTTGAATTTTTGAAGAAAAAGTCTGGATCTTTGTCGATGCCAAAGCCCATTCAAACTGCCACTATTCCTCAGCTGCAGGCATGGACACCGTTTACATCCTGATTATGTCACAGGTCTGCTGCAATCATGTGAAGCCCGCCGGAGACTCTCTACAACAATACACTGACGTGACTTGTTCCCCATGACTTTGGGGATATTTAATGAGCTCCAACTGATGGTGCTAGATGTACCTGCAAAACAAAGTTAAATTTGGTAGCTGTGCATCTACGTCTCTAGACTAGAAACTGTGCATTCTTGAATCAACACATATTTACATGAAAAAAGCAAACGCATTCTATAAATAGTCCTTAAAGGTTTTCCCATGTGTCTCAAGTCTAACACTACTGGAGGCCCGTTCGTACCCTTCCAACCTCTTCTTTTCCTGGTTCCTGCAGTGACAGACATGACAAGTGCTAAAAAGCCTTTAAACTACTGAACATTTACATGGCAGGCTGAAACTTCCACTTGGGAGCAAGACTGCCACCTCCCCCTCCCATGGAAATGCAGCCTTTGATGGCAGCTGGTGAAATTTTGATCGCCGTCTTGGAAAAACTTAGTAACCCCCAATAGCCTCAAGAAGTCTACATTTTTCTTTTTTCCTAATCTGAAGCTTGGTAAGGTTTCTCTAACCCAATTTGCATTTTTCACCATTTCCCAAAGATTCAGTTTCCAGCGTAAGCACAGCATACAGCAAGTCAAAGTACCTTCTTTTGTCAGATTTTTAGCTCAGCTGTTGCCTCAAATTATGTCAATTACTTACACATACTTTTTTTGTGTGTGTGTGTGTGTGTGTGTGTGTGTGTGTGTGTGTGTGTGTGTGTGTGTATATATATATATTTATATATAAATGAGAGAGTTTCCCACTACAGCGATCAACAATGAACATATGTCCTGAACGCCAGTTTTGTTTTCTCGTCAAAACTGTCGTACTGCCCAAAGAGTGCAAATTTTAGTTATTCCTTTTTTGTCTTATGCTGCTTAAAATGTATAATTTGTGTCTAGTCCTTTTACATTTAAAGGCAACGTGTCCTCACCATGTTTTCCAGTCATTTAAAACGGCTGACTGATATTTTATGTTCTTAGTTGGGACATTTGACCAAAAGGTTTACGTTGGTATATTTAGACCGAATGGTGAAACATGGTATTTATCTGTGAATACTTACTACTACAGAACAGCTATACAATACCATTGTTTTTCAAATAATTGTACTTGCATGTATTTAACTGTTTTTACAAAAAAAAAGAATAGATTCATATTTTTAGAGATGTTGAAGATTCTTTAGGGAATATTGTACAAAAGGATGACTTCTTTAAAAGGAAAAAAAAATCTTATACATTATCTATAGTTGATACACCTTTATTTTAATCTTATCTTTTGGTGTAAAACCATAATAGAAATAATCAGAAAAAACAAAACAACCTCGGACAAATGAAAACATGCAACATTTTTTTTTTTCACTGAGCAACTATTTACCAAAAAAAAAAAAGTAGTGCCGTGTAGTTATTTGGTTTAACTGATTATCTTTGATTGCGAGGAACTATAAATGGAGATTAAAACTAATAAAAACAATCTTGTATTCATTTATTTGAGCATGAAATCCTTTTCGTACACAGTCTGGAGGCAAGTGGGAGACCATCCATGTGACAGGAATGCTCGGTCAGAATTCGATCATCTAAAAGGACAATCGGAAGCGCAACAGCAAGTTCATCAGAAGGGCTTGAATGGAAGAATTAATGTGTGCAGATCAGTGTTTTGGAAGTGAAGTGCTGTGGAGGGATCTTAAGAGAACTGTATAATTAACTGCTCAACCACCTACATGAACTGGAGGAATTCTGGCCCACTCTTCCTCACAACAATCTGGGAGACCAATTTTAAAAGTCATACAGGAAATGACTACTTCAAATTATTGCTGCTAAAGGTTTATCTACGAGCTATTGAATCATGGCGATTTTAGTTGTTTTTTTAAAAGGAACTATTAATATTACCATGTGACCATATTGTGGGACATGAGCCAAATGAACCAGTCACAGAAATGTTTATGCCTCTTGCTGCCTGTCAAACATGATATCTTGTTGTGTGTTGGCATGCAGGTACAAGAGAAGTCATAAATCTCTCCACTCGTCCAGAATCGAGTGCTTCACTGCAGCACAGTTCCAGTTCTCCTCATGCTGGCCTCCTGCTGTGCAGCTGATGCTGAAATGCAAACCATGGAAAATACTTCATGGCTAGAATTCTTGTCATTGTGTTGGGCTTTTTGAATAGTGCTGCCAAATTTGCGCAGCTGCGAAAGCAACTAGATGCCACCAGAACAGATTTCAATAGTTGTTTGTACCAGCAACTGCTCCAAAGTACTTTTTTTTTTTTTTTTTTTTTTTTTTTTGTGTGGCATAGATTCCATCAAGCTGTGTTCAGCACTTTAATTGTTCACTGATGAACTTTTTAAGAGACTGTATTGCTGCCAGCATAAAGCAAAGTACATGACTTGGCCACTATCCTACAGTGTGCTTTCTTTTTGTCTTTCTCCTCATCTACTGTCTGTTGGCTCTTTACACATCTTTTTCATTATACCATTCACTTGGGTTTTTATGATGCAAACGGTGAACATTAACTCAGAATCGACGGCCTGCAAGGCAGATAATGGACACTGTAGAGGAAAACCTGCCAAGGATCATGAAACTAATTGATTTACTTAGATGTTGGGAAAGTTTGGGGCAGCTGCTCTCTGTCATTATCACAAGTCCACTTATTTCTGCAGGCCACAGTAATTAAAAGACCCTAATGATGGGGAGTCCACTAACCCTGCTAATTGGCCTAGACTCATAATGAGTAACTATGTGTGCGCTGTTTGTTCCAAACCCTTGAGGAATGTGCAGTGAAATGGACCAGGGATTGATGGGATGTCTGGGAGTAGCGTGGCTGCTGTCCTAGATTCACTACACGTGTCTGATATGTTTGTCTTGCATACTCCTCATATTTTGAGGAGCTCTAACTGTATTGTGTAACAATGTAATGATTGACGATTCTTCATTGGTTTATTTAGAGATGTGAAGATTTGTCATTTGCATTCCACACTGACGTGAGTGTATATATCAGGTGCTTTTATAGTGCTGTATAATCGTCATGTTTTTGACTACCGTAGTTTGACCCTGTTGACCGTTGTACATTAAACCGTTTAACTGATTTGGTCACGCTAGTTCCCCGGGGGTACTATAAAAGAGCTGTTTTAACAACTTGCTGATCTTCTAAGTCTTTTTTTTTTTTTTTTGTGATGATTTGTCGTGCAAAAGCAACCCCATTGTTATAGAAAGTTTTATGTCTGCTGCGAGGCAGGTCAGCATTTATGTTGTTTACTTAAGAGGTGATGCAAGACCAAACTCTGGAAAAACTGCTGGGTGTAGATATCTTTATCTGTTCAAGAGAAGCTCTCTATACTTTAAATAGCTTATGGCATCATCTACAAGTGCACCTAATGTATTATTTTCACAAATGTCTAGCTGAAATAACACACCTTTTCTTAGGGACATCGGATCAGTTTCAAGTACTGTGTGCGCAGGGTTGAGGACTATGCAGGTGTTGCTGTGTTTATGAACCTGCTGTGTTTATCCCATCATCACATCATGAAGGATGTACTGTCATACAACAGAGACCTTTCATCTACAACTATTTAAACAAAAAAAGTGAAGAGAAGCCAAATTACAGGTTACAGTTTAGTGAGAATGGCATAATAACCATTTTAGTGCTTTCAGAGCATGCTGCTCTGGTTCTGACCCAGCAGAATGGAAGAAGCTGTATAAATGTATTAAAACATAGAACGTCAGTTCTTTTACCTTGATCTGAATTTCATTCAAACCTGTAAAATACTCCTTGGGACGCTCCGTCCACCTTAGTTGTTAAACATTTAGACTTTTACGTATGTAGGGCATCATTGTTTTGTAACTACACTGATTTACCCTTTTGTACCCTTTTTTTCTTTAAGATAAGACCTTTATCATCTTTTAGATTTCCATTTGTCAACAGGACAGTGATAATTTGGTGAGATGCTCTGCAATAGAAGAGGCAGTTTAGGTGAAGCAACACTGAGATCATTACCCACAAACTTTACCAGCCACCCCCATTTTTAGCTCAGAGTTTTTAGATCAGGGGCTCTACTCTGATCCCCTCCCAGATGACCAAGCTTCTCATCCTTTTCACCCTAAGAAACCCCAGACATCCTGTGGCCGAAACTTATTTCCGAAGCTTCTATCTGCAATCTTTTGTCGGTCAGTATTCACAGCTTGTGCCCACAGGTGACGGTAGAAACGTAGACCGACCTGGTAGAATTGAGTGTTGCCTTTCAGCTCAGCTTCTCCTTGACCATGACAGACTGATGCAGTCCACATTTCTGTGGACGCCACACTGATCCATCTATTGATCTTTCCCTCCATTCGTCTCTCACTTGTTCACAAGACCCTAAGACTCTTCCCACACCCAGGTTTTAGCCTCAGCTGTATCTGGCATCCCACTGGCCAAAAATGCCTTATAGGACTCCTTCCTCAGCTTAACCATTGGATTACTGGCAGGCACAGACAATCTTGTGGCCACAGCTCTGGTCGGCTGCTTTGACAGTGCAGGTGCAGAACATGGTTCACTTGGACCCAAGGTCCCCCGCCTCCCCCGGGATGTGGTTGAAGCTCTCTTGGAGATGAGATTTGAAGCGCTCTCTGACAGGGCAACCAATATTTCCAGCAGACCTTCAAAATATGTTTGGGCCTACCAGGTCTGAGGGGCATCTTCTCCCACCATTGGAGCAAACTCATCACCGGGTGTTGATCAGTTGACAAATCCACTTTTGTCTTTACCGAGTATCCAAGACTTGTGGCCCAAGACCAATGACACAACTATGAAGTTTATCCCCGATCTGCATCCTAGGGTGTCCTGGTTCCAAGTGCACATGTAGACACCCTTATGCTTGAACATGATGCTTGTAATGGACAATTTGTGACAACCGCAAAAGTCCAATAATGAAACGCCACTTGGATTCAGATTAGAGGGACTGTTCCTCCCAATCCCACACTTCCAGGAGTCATTGTCAAGTTCCCCAGCAGAATGAGGGAGTCCCTACCATTGGCATTCTTCAGTACAGTTCAGTAAGGGTGGGTATTCTGAACTGCTGTTTGGCACATAAGCACAAACGGTCAGAACGTATCCATCATAAGGGGTCCTTTGAGCCACACATTTGTCTGGTTCTTGACCTAGGACCTGTTTGTTTTTGGGTGACGCTACCAGGGGCATAAAGTCCTGGACAACTGAGCTCCTAGGATCATTGGGACACGCAAACCCCTCCACCACGATAAGGTGGCGGCTCAAGACGGAGACGGTATGTTTATTGGATAAAAGTAATCAGAAGTGCTATAATAAGGTCTTGAGGCATTTTGAGCAATATAGTCATGCAAACACTAATATTAAATATCAAAAGGCCTATAATGCACACTAATTTTGTACCATACGAATAAAGAAAAAAAAATAGTTTTGGAGCAACATGGAGCTGGTATTCACACTATGAGGTTAAATGGTACGTTTAAAACATTGCGTTTCTCTCACTTCTTCACATTGAAGAGGTGGAAAAAGAACTCATCTGGTGTCCAAAGGAAGGATAGTTTCAACAACTGACAAAAGTGCTGTGAAAATATCCCAACCATTTCCAGGTGTATTTCAGTACGTAGTAGAATCCAGCTTAATACCACAGACTGCTGGCAGTACTGGAACCACACATTACAAACATGATTGGCTCTCTATTCTTTCTATTATATTGTTTTTCTTAAAATGCTTGGTAGTGGGAAGCAAAATTTTATTTAATGTCATTTTGGCTAATGACAATTGTATGATGGCTCTGAGAGATCAAATGACTCGTAACCGATATACAAAAACACTGGAAAAATCAAACTTGTTCCAAAAGCTTTGATGGATGAAAGCTTTTGAGTCAGTTTCCATATATGATTTGCATTATGTGACATTGTGCGTTTCTTTTTTTGTTTGTTTTTTTTCTTAATGTAATGATGTAGGACAGCAAATGCAGACTGTTAGTGATGATGATGGTCCAGTATTGTGCAAACCAAAAAATGCTGTTTGTGAAAATTCTGTCAGAACTTGATTAAGTAATTCTCTGTAGGCTTTGTCTTCACTTGCTTCTCTAGTGATTTTTGAATTTTAAATCCTACATTCATCGCTATAGAGTATCAACAAACTTCAGATTTTCTGCTCTCTACAATCTGTAAATCATCCAAACTCCCCAAAATTTTAATAAACAGATTAATTGAACAGGTAAACAAGTTTGTTTCTACAGGCTGTTCTCGCATACATGCTGAGATGGGCACCATATGTGATACAGGACATATCACAATACACCACTGTGTACGCCATAAAATATACGTTTATGAATAGATGGGCCCAGTTGACAATGTTAAAGTATTTTGTTCCCTGTGCACTGTGCTTTTTATTTGTTTTTTTTGTTTTTTCCTTTTTTGTCTTGAAAGAGCATTTAGTTTCTTTTTTTTGTTTTTGTTTTTTTTTTTAAACTCTGCTTTGTAGGCACTTAAGTAATGTTAGTCATGTGTCTTTGGTTTCAGATTTTTCCCATTCCTATTTGATGTGGTTGCACAATACATGTCAAGGGGACTTAGGCCAGTCAAAGTGAATTGCTGCTGGAGATGAAAGGGAGTTCATGCAAATGTTTGCTGTCTTCACCAGTAGATCTAATATTAAGCCTGGCTGGCAGAAATATGTGACTGAGTAAAATCGTGCAGCTGTACACATGCTTCCATTTGACATTGCTCATAACTAAAACCATTTTTGCTGTCTTCCTTTTTTTAATTTTATTTTTTTTAATTTTATTTTTTTTTCAGGGTCTTGACTTGTGTGCTGATCTGACCATTCAATGGCGCTTACGGTGAACCTGATTGGCCCTTCTCCATGGGGTTTCAGAATATTTGGAGGAAGAGACTTCAAGAGGGCCATAACGGTCTCAAAGGTACTGGTCAGGTGCCCTTTTTTTCTGTTTATTCAAAGGACAGGTTCCACTGGCATGTCATGTAAAGCAAACTTCCTTACTATGTTTCTGTTCTTGTGATTGTTTGTCCGTTGCTGTGTGGTACTTTATTTCCTTGACTACTGAACCTGCTTGAATAGCATGCAAGTACATTACATTAGAGGGAAACCACTGATTACAGTTACAGTGGAAGCTGAGGTGGGAGGTGAGTGGTTCCTGATCTTCCGGTGTATCCAACACTGAGCGTGTTTGTGTCGGCGTTTCTGTGTTGGTACTCATTCCACATGCTGTGCTAAATATCTCCTTAAGCATGTGCATGGTTGCAATGACCATATTTCTCAGTTGAAGATTAAAAAAGTAGAAGGTGGAATAGAAGAAGTGGCAAAGTTACTAGTGCAGACACGCACTCTGAGCAAGGTTTCCTGGTTGTGTTTACGGCAAACTTGTGCATGCCAGAGAAACCCTGACCTGCCCACTGCACATCCTGGTTCAACACCATCTCAGCCTGGATGTTTGTCTTTTTTTTTTTCCTTTCATAGCAAGACTCCCCCAATAGCTTCTCAGGCCATTAACGATAAATTATAGCAAAGTCCTGGCAGGGTACTCGTTCTTTAAACAGCTGGAGTTATGAGCTTCTTCAACTTCAGAGGCATTTGTCATTTGGCCCTACTCAACAGTTTATGCTTGGCTCGTTAATAATGGGCTTAAATGAGGTTTTAACAGTTGCTTCCTAGTAAATAACACCAGTCTATGTGCTTTTCTCCGATATCAAACAGGTTCTGTGAAGTGACAGGAATCCTTTCAGAAACCGAGGTTGGTTTGAAAGACCCAGCGTGAGAAGGGCCTCGTCTCATTACATCACTGGTTAGGAAGCCTTAGGGTTGTACAGTTTCAACCAGTTGGCGCTTGCACAGCAATTACATGGAAGCACTCTGAAAGATGGCTTACCCCCATTTTCTTCTGGGCACAAACTCTGGTAAAGAGCCCCCAACTGATCTTAGTTTATGTGAAACCAGGCATGCTCTCATCAGAAAAGGCACGCACTATTGTGGGTCAGCACAACAATGCTTGTTCGCCTCAAGTGAGCCCATAGATGCGATGGCCTACGTGTTTATTTTGTTCTTCTTTGCGTGTTTTTGTCAGATGCTGTGAAACATGGTACTTTCTTGTAAGGTTACATCACTTACATCAACCACCTCCATGGTTTAGCTGGGATGCTTATTTTATTTTGTAAGCCTGTCAGCTGTGAAACTGAGGTGAAGGTGGCAGTATGTATCTTTGTTTCAGTCCAATACTGTGAGGGTCCCTTGGACTTGTAATAACAATGGCATCAACAGGTGTCATGGCTGGGTGCAAAAGTCCAGGGGCAGAGAAACCATGGAGTCATGAATCTGTTTTTGTTTTGCGTGAGTGAAACTCTGGCATAGGTTAGTACCTACTATGTGTTCTGGTATATTGATGGAGACATTGTGGGTTAAGAATTGGTAAAGTGTTAAACATCTCTGATGAAGTACATAAGGAAAGGTGTTTCAACATCCGACGGTCTACACAAGCATGAGGTACTGAGGTGTCTATGCTTGGTAGAGTCCATTAGGAGTTATGTTCCTGAGTTGGTCTGTAAAACTTAACTGTGGTTCATGATGATGTTCAACAGGTCAATGGAGGCAGCAAGGCAGAGCAAGCAGACCTGCAGCCTGGTGACATAATCTTGGAGATCAATGGTGAAAACACAGCAGACATGTTGAATGTGGAGGCCCAGAACAAGATTAAGAACTCCAAGACCCATCTGCAGCTGGTGGTGGAGAGGTATACACACATGCTGTTAGATTACATATTGTGCTACAATTATTATATATTTTTTTTAAATTTTAGTTTTGTGACTGTTGATGCTGTATGTTGGATCTAAAAAATAAATTAGACAAACGTGAATAAAATGTAACTGTCTGCAGCATTGTCTCTCATATTATTATTTTCCATGTCCCTAGTTTGCTGTTGTGCCAAGGCCACAATCTCTATCTATGCTGTCTTTTAACTATCAAGCAAGCCCGGTACAAGCACAACAAGTGATTGTAATCAGGGGAAATGCCAGCACATGTGAGAACCACACTGTTCCCTTTCCTGGTCCCTCCTAATAAACCTTGTTTTGACATTTTCTAAGACCGTGTTTGGATGACGGAAAGCTTCTTCTGTAAGCCAAGGCTGCTGTTTGTTGGCATTTACATTGAAGGTCCTCCCTAAATTCTCATTTAGCTACTGTTGCCCCCCCCCCCACTACCTCTCTGTTTTTCTTAAAAGCTTCCTCTTTTATTGCATTCATGCGCACACACACCCTTGCACACGTTTCCATGTACTTCCTTCTCGGATGTCCTTCGTCCATGTGAGTGGATTTTTCCCTTCTGACCTAATGTCTCTCACCAGAAATACCATTACTCCCTGTCTGCCCAGCACAATGCCACTGTGTGGCTCTGTTGTGTCTTTAACCCCACTCTGTTAAGTATCCTTGGCTTTCAACACTCAGACTCTGAAGCCCCTCACAGATTTGACTTGATGTGGCTTCTTAACTACGCTGCTGTCTTTTTTTTTTTTAATTGGGTTCAAACGCACTCATGGGTGGATGGTAATTGATGGCTAAAATTTATGATGATGCTTTGATCATTGCTGAGGTGAGGGGACCCCACTCAGTACCAGTATGGCAGTTTGTTGAATTAACAATTATGTATGCTGACTTAGTTTTTTGTATAACAACGCAACCACATCATCACTATCTTTTAAGCTGAAATCTTTTCAGTCTGACTTTGTAACATCTTGTTTTGACTTCGTTGTTTTAGACCTTGTGCGTGATGTCATGTCGCGTTTGTTATTTAATGATTTCGTAATGCTCTCCCTGATAGTCAGCCTTTAGAGTAACACCTGTGTAGGACTTTTCAGTTTATATATCATGTTAGAATTTAGTTTAAGTCTGTTTTAGTATTAAAAGGATTTTACAACAAGTATGAACCAAGGTTGTCATTTCATGTTTCGTCTAGTCAATCTTAATGTGTTTAAGCAGAAGAAATGACTTGTTAACATATCAGTTTCAATTTTGTTTTTTAAAGAGTATTTTTTTACTTTAAGCGTTTTCTGGCTGCAGCAGTCATCTGTGCCAGACTAAGCTCCAGCTCCCTTTCTGGTCAGACACTTTCTATTGTTTGGCTACTATGTCTCTCACACAGAATTTTAGTTATTTTTTTTTTTTTAAAAAGTCAACAATAATCAAGGCATTAAGTTACTTGACACATTGGTTTCTGATGAGCAGTTCTAAAGCCTCATTATTTATTTTTTTTAATTTTTATTATCATACTGAGCATTGCTTGGGAAGCCAATGGGAACATGCCAATCAAGGTTAGCAGTGGCTACCAACTCCTTCAGCTGGTCCACATTGAAATGCACTATATGGCCAAAAGAATTCGCTCACCTACTTTGACTCGCCTATGAACTTAAGTGACATCCCATTCCTAATCCAGGGTACAATATGATGTTGGTCCACCATTTGCAGTTATAACAGATTCAACTCCTCTGGGAAAGCTGTCCACAAGCACTTGCACTTGGTGATGTATGGCTTGGATGCAGCTGTTCAACCATGGAAACCCATTCCACAAAGCTCTCTGCACACTTGAGCTAATCAGAAGGCCACATGAAGTTTGGAGGTCTGTTGCGACTGACTGCAGAAAGTTTGCAACCTCTTCACACTATGCGTCTCAGCATCCGCTGACCCCGCTCCGTCAGGTTACGTGGCCTACCACTTCGTAGCTGAGTTGGTGTCGTTCCCAAACATGTTTCATGTTCTTATTATACAGTTGACTGTGGAATATTTAGGAGCGAGGAAATTTCACGACTGGATTTGTTTCATCAGTGGCATCCTATCACAGTTCCCTGCTGGAATTCACTGAGATCCTGAGAGCGACACGTTCTTTCACAAATGGTTGTCAAAACGGTCTGCATGCCGAGGTGCTTGATTTTATACACCTCTGGTACCTTTTGGAGCCAGCTTCTTGCGGCCAGTTGAGGAACTGCAATCAAACTTACTTCTGCTTGAGACTTAACCTGGAAGTTAGATGGTTGGTCACTCACCAACAACAATAAAACAACTCCGAGAGCAACAGTAGAAATGACCTCAGAGGCACCTAAGAGGCTCAAGAAAGAAATGATGGAAGAGAAAATGAGTGTGATATAGGATGATATGAAGTAATGTAAATCTTAGACGGTGTTATAAAACAGCTTAACCTCTGTTGCCTACAGGGGGACCCAAAGCACTAAAGGTTCCTCTGTGCTGCTTTAATTTGGATTTACTGTTTAACTTCAGCATTCCCCTACCCTTCAGGTGTGTGTGTGTGTGTGTGTGTGTGTGTGTGTGTGTGTGTGTGTGTGTGTGTGTGTGTGTGTGTGTGTGTGTGTGTGTGTGTGTGTGTGTGTGTGTGTGTGTGTGTGTGTGTGTGTGTGAGTAATAAAATGTTACTGTGGAGACTGCACCAGTTTTTGACGTCTTTGTTTTTTAATCTCCCCGGTGAATGTAACGTATTAAGGAGAGGCCAATGGAGATGAGTGATTTATCACAGACATGCTAGCCTTCCCGTGTGCCTCATTACTTCAAGCTCAGCCTCTGGCCCTGCAGCTGTGGGGGTGGGCAATCCATGTTTACATTGGCACTTATGTGGCCCATATTTTTCCTTCCAGTCGTGGTGATGGTGTTGCTTAAGATCTGTTTTCTGCTTTAACAAAAAGGAAAAGTTGAAAAGGCGAGAGGGAATGTTTTCAAGGAGTTGGCAGCGTCCGCAGCACTCTTCTGCAGCGATGTCCAATCAAAGCGACATCGGGGTGCATATTTGCCACACCATTAGCTGAAAGGATATCAAAAATGAGTTATTTTTATAGTCTGCGCTTCTAATGAAGTGTTTATACACTTGTGACCTTTTGAAAATGGATTACTTTTCCTTCCCTCAGCATTTTTCTCGTAGTTTCTTGAACATATTACTTGCAGTCCATTAGTTTGTCTATGCCATTTGGTCCCATTTTAAATTCCTGGTTTATTTGTGTTGCATTAGTTTTCTTTACACTGTAATGTAGTGTTTTTTGTTTTTTTTTTTGTTTTCTATTCAGGAGTAATGAAATAAACTGTTAGCCCAGGTGCATGACTGGATAGTGAATCTTTGGGTTGGGAGGTCTTGATTTGCCTTTTTAAAAGTCAGGTATATTCTGTGTTTTTTGTTGTTTAAGACCTGAACCTCCCAGCCCTGGGCAGACTAATGGCATCAGCACACCTGAACAGCTCACTGGGCGCTTCCAGGTCAGTGCTGACACTTTGCGTATAACTTGCATCTTTCATGTAAAATTGATGTCACCCAAGTGGGTTTCTTTTTGAAAGGAGATTTTGATCAAGTCCTATTTTTGATTTAAGTGTTATGGCGTTTCATTTCCCCTTACCTATACATTAGTCTGTTTTTTATTACATATGTTTCCCTGTCCTCAAAAGGGGAAAGGACCAGTACTTAACAATCCTTCTGAACTTGCTCGTTTATTTATCGGGGTCATAGCTCCCACACCACCTTTCACAATGCTCTTGACCTCACCCATTTGTTCTACTTTTCTGTTTGTTTACGTATCCTGGCAGTAGACACTAATGCCCAGTCTTTGATTGCAGGAGGCAGTGATAGTGAGCCGGGATGAGAACCAGAACTACAGAGAGTACACCATCTCAAGCCCTGCGTCTCTGTCTCCAGGACCCTGTTCACCAGATCTTCCGGGCAGCCCCGACAGAAAGAGGGATGGGCTGACACTGACCATGAACAAGAAGTAGCTCCTCTTGGTTGCTTTTGATTACAGTACAATACAGTATCATTTTGATTGCTTGAAATTAGTTTGGTTAGTATGAAACGGTTAATGTAACACTTTTATTGATAGCTAGTGTAAAAAACATTTGAGCTTAAATTTTCATATGGATGGTATAGTCCCAAAGATGTGAATTAAAAAGAGATGTAACTTGACAAAAGGCACAGAACAGGCGTGTCAATAGGTATGAGAGTAACACACAAAGTGGAGCCATGGGGTTGTATGGTTACAACAAAAGATATGCACAGGATATCACATTCCTCCCTCTGCTTTTCACTTTAACAAAAGCCAGAATGTGAAATGTTCACCGGAGTTTCTCTGGGTGGACATTAGTTCAACTTTTGATTGAATGAAGATTAAGCCAGATGGTCTTTCTTGTCTGGATTGATGATCTCTTCTTACTACGCTATTTGTGTCCAGATTGATTCAGTTTTCTTTTCAATCCATGGTGATTTATAGTTTTAAAGTAAATTTAAAGCTTGTTTGCCTTTTTTAGTCTTTAGACTGAATGAATGAATATTGTAAAAATAAGAGGAGCCTTTTTTTTTTTTTTTTTTTTTTTTTTTTTTTTTAATAAAATGAAGTGAAATTATTTTTAAGCACACACTTTAACAATATATACTAAAATATTAAAGATAAATTATGCGACTGAAGGGAAAGAAAAATATTTGTCATGGTTTTTGCATGTATAATGTATATTGTGCAACTCAAAACAAACTTCTGAGTCAGTGACTTTATTTGTTTTACATATTAGTGTCCAGCTGCGCTCATGGTCTCCAGAAGAAAAGGGGAGCAGGCCATCCAGACCGCTGTCTCAGGTTGGTTTCTGAAAATTCCTCCTCTGGTTTCTTTGTGACTGTTGCCTTTTTTTATAGCAAATTTTCATTTGTCTTGGATTTGTATTCGTGTGTTGTCCACCATTTGTTTAGTCATTGTTTTTCCTTTTCCAAAAATACAAAAATGCAGCTGAAAATAAAGATATAAATTACTACGTTCTCACAGCGATCGCTCTCTAAAGACGTACTTGTGATCCCCTCTTCATTCTTCCATTCTCCAGCTGTCCATTCAGTGATCCCTGCAAGGTGAAGTATTCCCTCCCCAGGGAACACTTTTACAAAGCATTACAGTGTTTCACAATCCAAAAACGTCTCTTTCCTCCACTATTGCAGTCCACCATCAGCAGAAAGTCCCTCATGTTTCTGGTCTTATCCTACTTTATTCGTTCACTGCCGAATAAAACATGGTGCTGGAAAAAAAAGCCAATTAAAAAGTAAAGTTTCTGGCTTGTTGTTACAGTGAGGGGGACACAACTATGCTGGCATCAGCTTTCCTGATGCTGATGGAGCTTTGCAATGCCAGTTCGGCTGGAGGAGGAGGCTTTAGCAGGTTCTGCAGGTTTCCAAACATGGCAGCAGGGTTTGCCCAGTAGTGGTGTTCAAAGTACGGCCTGTCAAGCCGATTGTGGTTGGAAACCTGGTGAATTTTCTATTTATTTATTTATATATATATATATATATATATATATATATATATATATATATATATATATATATATATATATATATATATATATATATATATATATATATATATATATATATATATATATATATATATATATATATATATATATATATATATTTAATACAGATGGCCAGCCAGGTCTCACGGTGCCCCATGGATGGGCTGAGTTATTCTCTGCAGGAGTTTGCAGCCATTCTCATGCACTGTTGCATCTTCCACATGCCAATGCAGACAGGACTCATTTTGCTTCCATTACAGGTCGTTCACTACCGAAAAAGGCAGTACAGCTAGGAATCCAAATGTTATACAATTCCACCACAAGTCCCTTTCACACTGCACAGCAGGGCAAAATGTAGGTGCTACAGAATAAACTGAATTCAGCAAACTGAGTAATTTCCAGTGAGAAATTACTGCATTCTGCAGCCTGTTTTTACAGTAATTTTCTGACGCATGCGTTTTTGATACTTTTTGATATTTGTGCATAGGGCATGTCCAGGATCCATGACGGTAGATCTGTTTTGCATGTGTAGCTGGAGTTCACTCAGTCTAGTTGGAGAGTTTGTCCTCTCCACTCTTTGGACTGTATTTATTTTGATTGCACTGGCCGAGCTTACAACAATAACACATTTGAATTCTTTCCCTTCTCTTTTGAATTGTTAGTTTCTTGTGCCACAGAAAGTGCCCCAGAAAGGATTTGTGGTCAGTATGCTGCACGTCATAGTAAAGGCAGGGTACAGACGGGGTTTGACGTGTGTGTGTGTGTGTGTGTGTGTGTGTGTGTGTGTGTGTGTGTGTGTGTGTGTGTTTCCTCTCTCTCAGGGAGTGTATAAGCTACAAAGGTCAGTCTTTGAAAATATCTGGCATTATGTTTAACACCAGTGTGAAGCCATTTAATTGAAACACAGAACTGTATTACTTTGTCCCAGAACAATAACTTAACCTTTAGGTCGCTGTATGATGATGATTTGGTCTCAGAAAGTGGTTAAAAGATAGATGTAAAATACAAATCTGGGGTTATCAGACTTCCACTAAAACTATGCAGCACATTTATCCTTCCAGCAAAAAAAAAAAAAAAAAAAAAAAAAACCAAGAAGGGAGACTGGGGCGTCTGGAAAGACTTCAGTGATTTTTAAGAGAGAAAATGTTGTGGGAAAGTTCATCATGAGCTATTTCAGCTATGCTTGCAAACTTGGATTGATGCATGGGTCCCACTGAAGATAGAACATGTGAAATGACAGAGCAGGAAAAAACATCCAAGACCTTTTGTAGTGGCACAAAGAATTCCACACATTTTTATAACTTTGGACATAACACAAGGTTAGATAAATATGCAAAGGTTTGAACTTCAAAACATTAAGGCATTCTTTTGGGAGGATGTTGGCTGAGAAGGTCCAGCTAAGGATTTTGCTGTGATTTTTGGTTTCTTATTTGCATACTGAATTCCCCATCATGGTGGTGTCACATCTCAGGGGTTGTTTGCTCCTTTAGTTTTGTAGTTTTTCACCAGTCTTTTGGTTTGTTATTGAGATAAAGGGCTTTCATGATTGTTCAATTTATTTTAAAAAGACTATTCTGACAGTTTAAGGCACAATCCATTTTTATAACAACTGTAAAACCACTAAAGAAATTGGCTACTTGGCATTTTTGTGGCACTGGCAGTTTAGGCCTCTTTCAGAGCTAATATCCTTTCATTATCAAAGATCCAATGTGCTGCTGATTTAGGTGATATGTGCAATACCAATAAACACCAAGTTGAAATGTTTTGCACACTTACATAAGCACAAGAATGTTATTTATTATATATTTATTATTAAGTGACGTTGAAGGGATGTTTATTTGTGACACAGGCTCCAGTGCATTAATAATGCTGGCAGACCAGATACAGTTACCATAACAGGATTTTAAATGGGATATTTAGATATAATGAAGTAGAAAAATATGAACATCAGACAGTAAATGGCCAGGGAGGGTGCAGACATCCATCAGCTCTCTGGATGGCTCACTTTCACTTGCATGTCATGCTCCAACAGACTGTATTGTGAAATCTGGTCCCAAATACAAATACTTTTAAAGAGTTACTGTCCTCATTCTGGAAAATCAGTAATGCTGTTTTTAGGATAATTTCGTCCATTTCTTTTTTATTTATTTATTTTTTTAACCCTCTTTACAATGTGATTTGATAGTATTACGTTGATGGATCTCCTTTTTAAAAAAAGCAAATGAAAGCTGTTTTTAGCAGATATTCCAGTGAGGTAACGCATGGTTGGAAGCTCCGTCCTGGCCTTGGTGTGTCTGACCTAACTGCAGTCTGTTTATACTCCGCTTTTAAGGTCATCGTTGGCTCACATTGACCTTCAAGTCAGCCAAAAGTGCACTTGCATGCACCGTTTTACATCCAGTTTAATGAATGCAAGCATTTTCAGACATTTCTGTCCTAACAAACGATGTCATTGTGGTGCATGTCGGGAGTTGCAGGCTTAAGTGTTAATGAGGACCATGATTCGATGTCAAGATGTCTTTTCCTCTGCATTAGCTGAGGAGGGGTGTTAGAACAGTCTTTGTTTCCTAGTAGTTTGTTACGTGGCCATCAGGTTACCCATGCACATCACAGCTTATTTTATACCCTGTCAAATACGTAAAGAGCTTACAAACCACCATGAAATAGTTTTATTCTTCAGCATCCTAAACCACACTGAAAAACCCACTATGGAGTTCTAAAGTAATGAGGCTGCCTGCAGCCCATGGGGATCGAACTGGAAGTAGGCCTACCCAGAAAGCCATCGAGTTGTGTTGCAGCTGAGACATTCATGAGAAGGATCCTCAAAAGAAAAGAAATTCACTTCTATCGGGGCTGCCTTCCTTGTTTGTGGTATTTATGAAGTTGTCTGTTCTTCCATCATGTAATATTTTGAATTTCTTCTCACATGTATTCTTTTATTGTTGAACTTGTCATCTTACGTTCTCTGGGATCACTATCTGTGGAAAAAAAATGATTTAGGAGGGGACCAAAAAAAAAAAAAAATCTGCTATGCCGATTTAATTCAAAGTTTGGCTCCTTGTTTTTAAAGCGGTGACGAGCCTGCCTCTGCAGCATTTTGTTTAAAAAGGGGATTTTTTTCTCTCTTTAAATGGTGCCTGGAGGGGATATGGCTGGGAGAGACCTGCCATGGCTTCATTGTGTATTATGCTGCTCAAGCTGGCAGGAACACAGCAGCCCAGTAAGTGCTGCCATGTGGAGTGTCAATGACAAGGGCCTCTGTCCTGCCTTGGAGGTGCAGAGCTCTGTTGTATCAGGTGATCAACCTCGGTGAAAAGCCTCTAAAAGGGTTTTCCACTCGTTTTGGCTCCCTGATTTGAGAGTGGGATGCAGAACAGGATCCCGTGTTTTCCATGGTGTTGGATATCCTGAGAAAAATCCCCTGTACAATAGTGGCTGTGATGGCAGATGCTGTCGAAGGCTGGTGCTGCTTTTTCCCTTGAGTCACAAGGCCTGCTGTTGTGCAACGTGAGCTGGAGCAGAGGGGGGTGAGGCTGGAGCAGAGGGGACACCAGGGAGCTGGCTGATATTCCCAAACTGTACTTAAGCCATCGCATCCTTCTGACGAGTACAGGGATAGTTCAGTCAAGGCAAAGTCCTTCGTACGTCATTATTTGAATTTTATATATATTCCCTCTTAAGGTGTTGAAGATTTTGTTACAGGAAACAAGGATCCTCAAAGTGTCTTGACTCAACAGTCCATTGTAACGGATGATTCAAGATGAGAAGTCGGTAAACCTATAGATTTCAATCCATGGCTAGAAGTGTGGGAGAACTCCAAGCAAAGAAGTGACTAAAGCTGTTGAAAATGAGAAATTTTAAAGTTTGGACTAAAGGGTGTAATATTATACCCAGTGGATATTTATTTATTTTTTTCTCATGGCATGATATGACTGCGTTCTGACTTGAATGAGTTCACCACCGTGACAAAGGAAGTAAATGCTTCTGGGATTCCTGAAAGCTGGGCATGAGATTGTATGGCTAGATAGTGTCATGGCTCAAAGAATCTGTTTTTGTCATCAGCAGCAGCACTCAACAGGGCCAAAACAAAACTACTTTTGAGTTATAGCCCATTATAATCAGCCTCCCTGTCTGGGTGTTTGTTGCTGTGATTTAGATCATGATGGTTGCATTTGTGGGCTGCTGGATGCTGTGCTGGAACGTTAATACTTTTTATTTTTCCATAGTTGGAAAAGCTTAAGTACCCCCGCCCCCAACTATGGGAATGGCCATCTATGGCAGGGACACATGGTTTTGTGACACTGTGGACCAAAGCTTTCCTGTCAGTGCTACATTTGGTGGATTAGCCAATCCTGTGTGTCACCAGGCCGTTCCATCAAACAGGGTAGCACTGCTACTCTGTTTTTAAACATTTTTGTCCATCACGCTCCTCGCTGCTGGCCAGCGGACACATCAGTGAAAGGCTTTCTGTTGTTCGCTTTGAAAGATTCTGGTGGGTTGGAGTGCAAAGCTGCGGTGGTGGTTCTTGACCAGAAATGCCAGAAAGACTTTGCGTTCAGGGTTAGAAATAAGTTGGTTGAAAACTGAAGCTGGTAGAAAGTGTTTATCATCAAGAGTGAAGACTTGTTGGGGCAAATGACTTTAAAATATGCACTATTTTAGCTCTAAAAGGAGTGACCTTCATGTTTGGTTTGGCATGTTGGTGCTGTGCTAAGCTAAGCCAATGTCCAGGGAGTACTGCTGGCTGTGGCTTTAGTGGAAGGATGTTTGTATTTCTTTTTTTTTTTTCCCTACTTTTCCTTCTTTGCATAGTGAGCCCTGTGACTGGCCAGTATAAGTCTTTTTCACGTGGACTGGTAGCCGTTAAGCTCGGGGTCTATTATGGCTGCTCCATGGGCAGCATGCCTCTCCTCATCCCTGCTGATTGATCAGCCTGTCTGTTTTTCTTTCCCCTGGAGTGGAAAAGCAAACTGAGGCACTTTTGATTCCCTGTGCTTTTCAGGCCTCCTGGTGTACTCATGGGGACTGTGGACCCTTCATATTTTATGGGAAAAGCCCCCCCCCAATTTGTCTTCGAATATGCATGCCATCAAAAATGGACAAGTGGGCTTGTATTAATTTCACTTTCACATCGGACAAACATGTTTTTGGGTTATGGCCACTAGGACTGAATTTGCTGGTCAAAAATCATAACTGCTACCACAGAAATGATATCTGCAGTTAAAGCTAGAATAATTCCTCTGCACCGAGATGCAATAATTGTAAAGCCTATTGACGCTTTAGATTCGTCTTGGCTATTCATGAAAACTCCTGTTGCAATTTTTATATGATTTCTGTTGCATGAAATACTTTACATTTCACATTATAGCACTTAATCATACAGATGCTCTGTGTTTGAGACAGCCATGTAAGTGCATTTTTATTAGCTTTCATGAAAATTGGTGTACTGACAAAGGAAGAACTCATTAGATTTAAATATTTTAAAATATTTTGGTTCGAGTGTGGCATAAACAATGAAAACCTGCGTTCTTAGAAGTCCTATGTTTACACATTAATCTTTGTGAAATCCTTACTACCTACTAAAGTCTCATAGTGATAAAAGGCCCATCCTCTGAATAGTGTGCTTTTTTTTTTTTTTTTTTTTTTTTTTTTTTTTATTAATTTATTTTTTAAAACATAGGTGGGTCAAAGAGGTCTAAGCCTCTCTGTTTAGTCTGCTGCCCCTGCAACCTGAACCCTTGGATGGATGGGTGATCATTGTTTCATCACAGTTTTTACATCCTAGACAACTCTTTAAAATTATTGTTGGAGCTGAAGCCTCTCCTCTCATCTCTTGACTTTTATTTAATGTTTTTCCTTTTGTTTATCAGAACTTTATGATAAATGAGAATAGGAGCCATGGTGTGGTTATAAATTTGAAGACTCATCAGCTCATTATGCCTAGATTTTTCTTTCTTCTTTCTAAGTCCAGGCATAATGAGCTCCAGATGTTTGATGAGCTTGGTATGCTGCTGTAGTTGAAGCTTTTTTTTTTTTTTTTTTTTTTTTAAGGGAAAATTTTAATAGGGGGGGGGGGAGGAAGGATATGTGTTGCTCATGGCACCCTTCATGTACAAATAAACCCGCAGACTCTTATTCATCCAGCATTGTGTCTCTAAAGCGTCTTGGCAGTGTGAGAGTGCCTTCCAAGACCACCTACATTGTGATCAAGTAAGACTGCTTTCTGCTTTTCTCTGGGCCTTCAGGTATTTACTGCCTCATTACCTCCATCCTAATCAATACATTCCCCATTATGCACATTTGTTGTGCACACCTTGAAGAATTATGTATTTTATTTTGAACCAACCCTGGAGCACTTTTAGATTTATACTATCTTTCATAGAAAAGTCTCTGAACAAAAGTAAACCAATTTGATGCACCAATAAATGCAAACAAATGAAAATTCTGATATTAAATTGATTTGGACACTGGAGGTTAAAGGAACACAACTTCATATATACTCCTCAAAGCTGGGCTTGAGATTGTGCCTGAAGTTTGACTGAAAAGTTAAATATAACTCCTGCTTCTAACAGTTACTATAAATGCAGTCATCTTGTCGTCTTCTGTTCATTCTTAATCTGGCCTTTAATCTTGTACATATTGTTCAGATCAGGGGCCGTTGGATGGTGGGTGGGAAGGGAAGGAGGTATTAGCCCCAGTATCCCAAAGATCAGCCACACTATAGTTCTCATTACTGAAAGCCGTACTGTATGAAGCTATGACAAGAATGTATATGTAGACAGCATTAGAGGACTGAACAAACCTACCAGCATGCAGCACTGCAGGGAGAAGGCTGCGGAAGTAAAACTGAGCACCGCACGGTGTAGTAAACATGCAAACGAAAAATAAAATTTTGGAAGTAGTTGAGTATTCAACTTAAAAACAGAGGCTAAAGTAGATGTAACAGTTTGCCGAAGCTGCCGCCATTTGTCTTGGCTTCATACATTTAAAAAAAAAAAAAAAAAAAAAAAAAAAAAGTAATTTGACCTTTTGCTAAGATGGCATCAAACAGATATTTACTTGTTTGAAAATATGAATATAATTTACCTTGAGAAGATGGCAGCTTCTGTTAACTGATCACCTCCTTATGTCTCTGGGGAGTATTTATGGATCCAACCTTTTTGCTTTCTTTTACTTTATTTGTGCGTCTGAATAGAGCTGAAGGGTTCAGTGTGCTTTGCATCAAAGAACACTATTGTTAGGCAATGTGGACGCTCATATTATCAATATAGTTATCATTAAAGGTCTTCTTGTGAACGTCCTTTATTTCATGGGGAATAAGGGATTTAGTTTTTAATTTATTTGTTTTAGTAGCTTCTCCTGGGGACGTCACTCCATCCCTCTCTTTCTTCTGTGGCAGAAATGACGGGTGCAGCCACTTCATACTTCTGCGCTGACACAATGCTGTATAGTGTATCTAGATCTGGCAGCGTAAGCCACTGTGTATCCATAAACACACCATCCTAGAGACATGCAGTTTGTCATCATCACTTTAGTTCAGACCTTTCATAAAGAAGCGTCAGTGGGATGTGATGCAAAAAAAAAAGAGAGATTATGAATTATGATACATGATGTCCTGTTTTCATCCTTTTTTATATTGTTTATTTGTTACTGAATGTGAACGCTGTAATGGATCATTACTCAGACATAATTACAAGGCACGCTCCATCAGTGAAGGTGGATAATGAGTAGGTTACTGTGAACCTCAGTCTTTGCTCAGGACCTCCAGCAGTACACACTAATAGATGGGAAAGACTGTACACTGCTCTTATTACCCAGCCCTGAATGTCTGGTGTCCCTTGCCTTATTGTAGTACAGCCGTCATGTCTGTGGTGAAGACAGACTGAGCAGTTGTCTCACAGCGCCACCAGGTTTCCCAAAATATAAGCTGCTCTAGTCTAGGCATCACTCCTATGTGGTGCTGGCCCGTGCCCTGTAATTGAAGCTGCAGGGTGGCAATGATGATGCACAGTAGCTTGCTTGGAGCCAGACTGAAGGCTCCTCTGACACTAGCCCCAGTGTCTCCTGTTTGTCATGATCTGAAACAGCTGCCCGTACTTCAGTTTGCCATTTCCTCATTGGCATTTCTTAAACTGGCTGTTCAGAGACAAAGCTTTTTTTGTATTTTAGCATATTTGTCTTGCATCTATACAGTTACTTTTCAAATGTATTTTTGAATAACATTTAAATTTTACACCCCCCCCCCCAAAAATAAAATTAATTCTCTTTTTCCTAAAATGATTAAAAATGTAAATAATCATCAGTGATACTCAAATCAGAGTAGATGAAAAGCAAATTATAACTCTGAAACTGGCAGAACTAATAAGTTTTAGAAAATTGGAAAGTGTGGCATCCTACACCTCCTCTAAATTTATTTCCTAAAAATTACATTCAGAACTCATAATTGTTTTCTGCACATTTCAAATCAAATGCGTACCCTGTATCTTTTACAGTTTAGGTTTTGCTTGTGTCCTCATCTGCCCTTGCCATGGATGAGAGAAAAACAAAACCAAAACGACAAAAAAACAAATTAGATGTTCAATAAATGGCACAGTTCCACACCAATCCTGCCATCTTGACTGCATCTGGGTCTGGGCTGCACAAAGCCAAACTGAGTTGCTGAATGTTTAACACATGTTGACAGTTAATTGTATAAAATATGTGTAACTGCATGAGTATTCATCATTAGGTGTATCCATTTATCAAAAGTCAGTGTTTAAAAACATGACTAATCTGCTTTCTTGAGACTGTGTGTCGTGGTTTCATTGGGCTGAAGTGACAGTAGCTAGTGAACATGGCAAACCACACACAGACTTTACCAAAATAAAAGCATAATTTAATGTGATGTTTTGATTGGTGTGTGGAAATGGTAACATCACCTTTTCCTAGCTAAAGTTCCCAGTTTTAAACCCACTTGTGGGGTGGGGGGCAAGCACAGAGAGGTAAAAGTGATACTCCATTCTCTCATGATGTTCGTTTGAGAAGTGCTTCATCGCTTCTGAGACCCTTGTTTAGGAACTGCTCTTGGAGCCTGTGTTTGTATACGCTCTCTCCTCCTGGGCAAAACACTTAGTGGTGAACACACAAGTTGTAAAGTGAATAGCTGAATGTGTGATTGTAAGCACTGCTTTAAAGCCAGCCCAGCATACCAGTGACTTGCCCTAATGATCGTGGGTTTGTTGGATATGAACTTCTGATTACAGTTCAGTACAGCTTTAATCAGAGCTTCCTCCTCCTGGCAGCCACAAGAACCACTGAAAATTGGCTGATATTCTCCAGTGTTCTGTCCCATCTATGGCCATGTTACTATTCGAAACGAAATAATAGACTTTCCTCAGTTGGCCTGTGCCCCTCCCTGTGTTTGCTGGTGCATAAAACATTTGGACATTGTTGGCACTGCCATGGTGCAGTTTATCAAATGCATTGTAGCTCTTAGATCAACCGCGAGTAATGGTTTGATGCTTTTGTTTTCTAAAAATCATTACTGTTTAATTGCAAAGTTGTTGTGAACCTGCAGTAGTTTAATGCCATTGCTACTCCTGCCATGGTTACTGCAGTAAAATTCTCCCTTTTTTGGATTCTGCGAAATGGACAAAGGTGATGGCAGGAATTGCTTTGCTGTTTTTAATTCTTAATTTCCACTGTCCACATGACGGAATTTGTTTTGTGTGTCTCTTTTGTTTTTCCTTAACTTTACTACGTTCTTCTTGGGGTCTCTCATGAATCAAAGTTGCAATTTTTATCTGTGAATTTCTTTTTGTGCTGTTGGAGAACACAAAGCTCCAAAGCCACCAATCAGACACTTGTACAAGACGGGCTTGCTTTGTTTAGTGTGGGTTCAAATGCACATGTGGCTTCACTAGGTCTATGTGAAGGAATTTCTCAATCATGTATGTCCATCAGGTATATGCTCTTTAGATTGCTTCCCAGCAGGAGAGGACACGACCCTCTTTATTCTTGTATTCTGATAATATGAAATGGGTGATCTTATGAGCCTTGCGTTATTATGCTGGGCTTATCCGGGGAGGAATCTCAGAGCAGTCCCAATGATCGTTTCTGGTAAAGCCTTACATGCATACACCACTAATCTGCCCACTCACTGAGGAAAAAGAGGAGGAAAATTGGACTCAATTGAGAACAGATTTATTGTTCAAAGAGCTGCTCAATTGGAAGTGGGTGCTTGCATTGGACACACAAATCTTTGACTCACTCCATGCTACTGTGTCAGTGTCGAGCTTCAGCTCCAGCTCCAACTTAGGTCTCGGAGTCGGGTGGAGCCATTTCTCTCTTGGATGGAGTCTGTGTAACACTGATGCCAGCTGGAGATGGTTGAGGGAGGAAAAGCTTGCAAGATTTATTGTGAAAGCTATACTCTTGAGTTGCCTGTGGGCTATTTTAATTTGCAGGAGTTTTTATGGACTGTAGGCAGGGCTAAAATAAAACAATAAATTTGTTTGTGCAGTAAACTAAGTTGTGGTGCTGTTTGGAGATGCATTTTGTTTCGTAAACTAAGTCATCTTAGTTGATTTAACATTTAACTGTGCAAGCCTGCGTTTTGTGGTGATTGGTCATTATTACAGGTGGGGATGCGTTGTGGAAGTGGAATTCCTGACACTAAAACTGTCTGGGTTGATTTATGTGCCGTGCAGAATTAGCCTTGGTCTTTTCAGTATTCATGGATATGTGTGCTGGCTATTTTCACCGGTGGCTCACCAATGCACCTCTGGATGTAGATATGGTTGAATAACTCACCCTTGGGATTTGATGTAACTATGGGGCTCTGAATCTGGTTTATGTGAATACTGCAAGTCACTGGCACATCTGCTGAGATGTCTGTGCAGCTTTTTGTGTTTAGCGAGTATGTAGCACCCTCTTCTGTCAAAAGTCTTGCCTTTACTACCTGATTACCAGAATCTTTACAGTCTGTTTTCTTTTTTTGCTTGGCATGGAAGTGATTTTCCCACTGCCAGGGGACATTGTCTGACCACTGTAAATAATTAGGATTTTTACACTGTTTGGTCCTCTTGAGAATGGACATCAGAGAAGTGACAAGTTGATTTTGACTCTATAGAAACTCAGGCTATTGCAGTGACAGCATATTGCTTATTTGGTACATAAATCTGAACAACCGTCTCCAAATTTGATCCAAAGAGATGGTATGAAGATGATCTTCACTGTGAATGTGGCGTATCTCCACCTGGTGCTCATTTGAGCTGCTGATAAATCTCTCCCGTTTTGATCTTGACTGGATACCTTTTTGACTTTTTTTCTTTTTCCTTCCATGTTCTCATTCTTGCAGTCTTTCCAGATTTAGAACCTCCCGTAAGAAGGATCCTTCATTTAACTTTGGACCCAAGCACTGTGGCAGAGCAGGAATCCACACATGCAGTGACTGAATTTCTGTCTCTGGACTGAACAAAGTCTTTGTGCTCAGACAACGAAACAGTGTCATAGTCTCAGCAGCTCTCTGGACTGTCGAGCTGAATATTAGTCCCCTCATTAATTCATTGTTGCTCTCCTTTTCCTGCTAGGAGTTCTCCTCTCCAGATTTCCGGCAGAACTCTGTGTCCAGTAGGACCCCAACTCCACCTGGACGCTACTCGCCACACAGCCCCATAGACCGAGATGCACCCATGTCTCCCAGACGAAGGTAAACACTGCTTTAGTCATTTTAGTTAGTGAATACATGAACAATAAATTTGTAAGCTTATATTCTAGCACTTTTTTTCTGCCTATAATAAAATCGAATTCAGCATTTTAATTGTACTATCTGAACTCTTTAATATTTGAAGTGTCCCCAAGACACAAGCCCAGCTATACGAAGATGTTGCATAGGTTCTCAGTTGGTTAAAAGCCCATGAAAGTAACCCATCTTCAGTGATTTTAGGATGTATAACACAGCCTAAAGCTTCTGTATAGAGCATATGTCCAAGAGTGATACTGTTGTCCTCCTAACAAGTGTGTAAGCGTTGTACAGACGGCCCTTCAGTGCCACCTACAGGATTTTAGATGTTGCTGTACAACCACAGATTTGGCCCAGTTTGAACTGTAGAGCATCACAGAATCTCAAGACAACGGGGCTAATGTGCAGAGGACCATCTCAGTAATTCAAGAAGTGAGCTTTTTAACAAGTTTTGCTGCAGTACTCAGTGCAATACTTGAGAGAATACTATGGAGACACCACCCTACACGTACAAGCAATTACTATCATTAAGGAAAACGTTTAGAAACTTAACACTTGTAAAAACACAAAAAATATCCCATAAAGCAATGCGTTTTATTTGCTGCGCATCGAGGGTTGTTTTGTGAGGCAGAGCAAGATCCATACAGAGCAGTCGGTATCACCACATTCACACCTGTTCTTGTACATTTTGTGGAAACTTGACTTGCTGTGTTGACGCATGAGCTCAGCTGGAGCTTTTCCACACTTTGGTCTGACAGAGTAGACTCTGCTAGAAGTCCACCACATCTGATGCTGACATTTGCGTTCTTACATGGTGTTCTTCCAGGAAGCATCGGAAGATTTTCAGGACTGCAGTACATGTGTGATAAAGATTTCTTGTAAAAACGTCCATAGGTGTTGGATTTATTGAATTGTCTATCTTAAATGTATATAATTATGACTTTACACTCCGTTTTCACAGAGTGAAGGTCTTTTAATGGCTTTCATTAGTCTTATTGTCAGTTGAATCGTTGCTGTCTTCTTGAAGCGTGCCTTTGCATTGGCATTAAGTCTTCCTATCTGAAGAGTTTGTGTTATATCAAGTTAAAGTGCAAGTAGCCAGCTGCCCAGTGTGCAGGTGCTGCCCTCTGAGCCTTGTTTAGAAAGTAACGCCTTTCCTTTTGTCACGATTTTATAATCCTTTGTGTCCATGTGCCCTCCTGGGGAACTGGAGTGTTTTTTGCAGCGCAACAGTTGACTTTTGCCACTGTTCCCTCGTGGGTAACCACAGATGGAGGTGACGTGTCAGCAACCGTAGTTCTGTCCAAAAACCCTTTTATTCCTTAAAAGAAGAAAAAAATCCTTATGACTTCACCCCCTGATCGGCCCCCAGTCTGGAGCCCCCAGCCTGGGGAATAGGCCTCTCCTTCCTGCTCCTCTCCAGCCAATCACAGACCCGGTGACGCCCATTTACCCACCCCTTCATACCATATGGCCAATACATTTCAGCCCAGGGGCACACCTTTCACTCAGATTCTTGTATTTCTGTCTCGTCTGGTTTAGACAGAGATGTGTGTTCTGCATTTTTCTGTGTGATATTGTTTTTGCTCTTACATATTCTGAGTTGCTCAGTAGAATCAGAAATAAAAGATCAGTTCTGGAGTTGTGCTCCCTTTCTTTTGTTCCCTTTTTCTCTTTTTGAGGTGAGTCTTGTCACTGTGTTATTTAGACCAGTTTCCTGTCCAAATGTTTTAATTGTTGTCCTGCCAGGAAATCAGGCTGAAAAATGTGGTTGGAATTTAGCTTTTGTGGTTGGTTTAGGATGTGTTTTGACTATATCCATGCTGAGTCCTTGCTTTGACTAGATCGTTATCGTTGCTATTCTTTTGCTGAGTGGATATAGAAGCCAGCAGCTCATTTGACTGAGTGGTAGATGATTAAGGCTTTGTCCTGAACATATAAAAACATTACAAAATACTCTCATTTTGGGTAACAATCTTGAAGTTCTTGTACTTTTATTCTTTTGCATTTTTTCCCTTCATGTCCATGCATTCAGCTACTCGTTTAGATGCCTCAGGCTCGGCGGCTCTGTTGTATTCTTCTCATTTGACCAAGACTTTTCATTTGTATTGTGATTGCATGTCAGACGGCTGTGAGTGAAAAGAGCAACGGATAGCTGAGGGTGGAGCAGAACATGAGGAAAACTCAGAGGTTCTGCTTCACATGTCTGTTTTCAATTTGAACCATGCTCCTTGATGCAGAGGAAAACCCCTTAGCGTCTCTCTCTCTCTCTCTCTCTCTCTTGCGTCTCTCACACATTTGTTGTTCATCGTGTCCTTCTTAAGCCATTTCAGTGGTGAAAAAATAAATTACAACTGCTATAATATAGTTAAGACCAGTAGATGTACAGAAACACACACACATGGGTATACACAAAGCTGTTGAAAGCTCTCTAAAGACATGATGTGTCAATCTGCACTACAATTATTGTTCAAAGACTATACTGTAAAGCTCTCTTCAGACATGGTCCATAGATTTTAGGATATCCTGAATCTATAATAAATGCACTCACTTGTGCGTGGTATTTGTTTTTACCATAGTGGAACAGTGAAATGTTTATTGCTGCACAAGTTTCCTGACCTCCATCGTATTCCACTTTCACAAACTGATTGCCGACTTTATAGGCAACATACTTCTTACTGGCGTAAAGTAAGCTTGTGTAACTGCCAATGCTCAACTTCTCATGAATCACATATTCATCTATTTACATCAATATAACTGAATGCAAGGTCCTGCATATTGTATACTGTATAAAAAGGAAAGAAAATTACATGTTGAAGTAATTGACTTGTATCAGATGTGCACTCAAATGTACCTTTTTGGGTGTCAACAAGTAGGACAGTCAGGTTAATTTGACTAATTCTGACAGACAAGCCAAGCTGGAGGCAGGTGGAAAGCATGGAACCACACCTGCTCTGACTCGTAGGTACCTGGCCAACCGGTTCAGTGACACATACACACTCTGATCCCTTTTTAGATGAAAATGAAAAAAATATAGGTTGAATAAATGTTGTGCCTTTTTATGACAGATAAAAACGTGACCTTTTTCATTTATTTAAAAGATTTGCTTGTAAATCCAAGCCACTGATCTAATTGGCTGACGGCGTCTGCAAGTGAAAGTGTTTTGCTCTTTTTCTGCCCACCTTGGATGTCAATCGTAAGAAAAAACTGCCACAAGGTGAATGGTTAAAAGTTCAAGATGCCTTGAGAACATAAATAATTTCTGCAGTCACAGTCCTGAAAGATATAGTCACTCTTATTTCTGTTTTGTAGCTTTGGCTCCAAGCCTCATGTCCTCTTTGTTTTTGAACTGAGATTGGTGATTTATGGTAGGGGGACCCTGTTGAACATATGATGTGAGGTTAGAGACAGTTTTGTCTCTTTCCTCTGATGTGCAGTCTCGTATGATTGTAATAACCTGTGATTTCATTTATGTGAAATCAGCAGCAGTTCCAGCTCTGACTTTGCCATGCAGAAGTTCGACAAGGACTCGGAGGTGTACAAGATGATCCAGGAGAACAAGGAGTACCGCACAGCACCTCGCCAGTCTAACACCTTCAAAATGCTGCAAGAGGTCCTGGAGGCTGATGAAAAAGGTAGATTATTCTCCATTGCTAATAAGTCTGAAAAGTTAAATCGGTTCATATTCTGCGATGATTAGGAACTAAAATATGGGCAATTGGTGCAAAGCGTAATGTTAGATTTAGATCTGTGCATAATTAACATTTATTGAGTGAAAGCATTTGTAGGAAATGCTGCATGTAAGAGCATAACAAGGAGGCAAAATTATTTTAGATCACAAGTGTGTCATAAGCCCCTTTTATGCTGGCAGTTACCCCATGTTTAATACGCGGATCTAGCGTGTCGCCTCTCCCTGTTGCATTGACTGATGCGGGGTGGCGTGTTGAGCTGGCCCCGCCACTAACTCTCCTCAGAGGGCACGCTTAATCACGGTCGGGTCTAATGTAAACAGAACTAACGCGGGATGGCAGGTCGTGGGAGGGACTTGTTGATCACTTAACCTGAGTACAACCCAGTTTTGTTTTTTGTTTTTTATCATTCCTCATTTGATAAAATAAACAGCTGATGAAAGTAACAACAATAGCAGGACATCAAAGTTGGGGCCTATATTTGCAAGATGAGTAACTGCGGAGATGGAATCGCAAGCTCCTCAGCTTTGGAGCCGAGGGCGCCATAAGTCGGCGTATTTCTGGAACCACAAAGTGGTACATTGTTTGAGCAACTGGCCCAAAAAATAACAAATCGGGGCTTTACAAGAAGCAAAACCCAGTCAAAAAAATGCTCATCCTGATGTTCATCCATCCTTGTTTTGAAAATGATACCTATCTGACAGTGTATTCCATCCTCCCGATGTAGGGATAACGCATTATTCTACACGCCAACACATCTTACCTTATGTTACGAGGATACTGCCTCCTGACTTGCCTTTCCTCTCCCCAACTCGCCTTCAGGCACGGTGTGCCAAAACAACAAAAAAACCCATTGCAGGTTAAACAGGTGTTCATCATCCAGCAGGATCTAATCTAAAAACGTGATCTATTTGTCTCATGCAACCTAGTTTACATCCTCTCCTCCTCCTGTTTGTTTTCTGCATCTCTGTCTTGGCAATCAAATATTTGTCAAACAGAACAATGAAAAAAGATGAAAAGAGATCCACATACTGATAATGTTTTATAGCGTGATAACGAGCAGTGTTTGGAAGCCCGTCTTCTCAAGCACGTCCATGCGTGATGAGCTGTGACTGGTGGTAGACGTGAACAAGCTCTGACAGACGGCAGTAAAGGCGAACCGTGCTGATGTGATGAATAGTGTCATAAGCATCTGTGTTATGTGTGTGTCTCCAGAGGCAGCATTGCGGTTTCCTGGGAAACTTTCACCCAACGCCCCAAAACCAAATACACCGGTGGGAGGAGTCAGCAAATACCACACCTGTGAGAAGTGTGGCGCCAACATTGTGTAAGTCCTCAGTCACTTAGCCATATAGTTGGGATGACACAAATGTGTGAAATCCAATGACAGTTTGGCTTGCCAAAAAAAATATTTTTATATATTCCAAAAATAAGTATTTAATAGAAGTATATTAATACTTGTAATGCATAGAAATGGGACAAAAGACATACAATAAATGGATTAGCTTGTCAAATAGGAGAAAGAAAATGAAGTGTGATCCATTTCAGGATATATCACATTACCATGCTGATTTGTGTTACTATGTAATTTCCTTGGATTTAATATGACATGAACACACACATCTTTGCAAAAGCTTTTCACTTTTTCCATTAAGAAACTATCATTTGTTGGTGTAAACCTTTGCAGCACTCCTTCTGATTTTCCTTGTAAATGGGGGGGGGGGGGGGATTTGGCCCTGTGGTTGCTTGATGTCTGACCGCTCTCATCTGTCCACAGTACACAGGCGGTGCGCATCATGGATGACCACTACCGCCACCCTGAGTGCTACACGTGCACAGATTGTGGGCTCAACCTCAGAATGAGAGGTCACTTTTGGGTTGGAGATGTGATGTATTGCGAGAAGCACGCCAAAGAGAGGTACCAGGGCCCTGGCACTTCTCCTCAATCCTCCATGTCCTATCGCCAATGAGTCGGCTGCTCCCAACTGGCCCCACTCTGGACACGGAGGGCTACTTGTCTGGCTGAAACACCTCTTCGTTTGACTCATTTATAGACCTTGGGGTGATGCATGGGGGTGGACATTAGAGGACATTTTTCTATTCACATTTAACCATATGCTGCAATATTAAGATGCTCTTTCTTGCTTTACTTGTAACTGTAGGAGAATTGGGTTTTTGTTTTTCTTTCATATGGCCCAGAGTTTATGGTCTCTTTAGGCTATTCTTGGCTCTTAACAATTCACAGCTGCTATGGATTGAAGCCACGTCACATTGTATCAATGCCAGATTTGCATAACACCAGTGCTTTAGAAAACTAAACAAGACTGACTCTGGGAATGACGATCCCCATTTGAATTTCCTGCTGATGCAAAGGGACCAAAATTGAACCTATTCTGCATGCTGTTTTAAAGATGTACTGTATGTACACAACAGTGCTGTGGGTGTGTATGGCTGCATGCTTTCACATGCAGACGTGTGGTGGCTTCTGCATTCTTTCCCTTCATCTGTGTGTATGGCTGTGTGAGTGCGATTAGAGGTGGAGAAAGGTGGGATGAAGTAGTTTCATTTTTGTGTAAGACCCAAAGCCCTTGAGTTGTATTTTTTTTCACAAGTTGAATTTGTCAGTAACGGCTCATTCATTTATTAATTAATAAAGTAAGTCATTTATTAATTAATAATATCATTTATATAATAAAAGGCTGGAGTCTCTTGGGCGTTACAGGGCAAGACACCGTTAACAAGTCACCAGCACATCAAGGGGCTAACGAATGAGACAACTACCTGCACCCACCTTCATGCCTGTGGCCAATTAAGAATCTCTAAATAAAATAACATGCATGTTTTTGAACTGTGGGGTGAACGCTGAAGAACCTGGACTTGCAGCACATGCAGGCACAGGGATAAGTCGGAAATGTTGCCGTGAGGTGCCAGTTCTTACCGCCACAGCACTGTACCGCCCGACAGAGGGGATAAGGGAAAAACAAAAAAAAAAACTCCTTTTGTTGTTTGGATATTTTGTTGCTTTGAAGGGACTAGATTCTTTCGGTATAGAAATATTTTGATGGGTTTGTGATTTGAAATGTTTTCTATAATATAGATCATTATAAAAGCATAATGTATGCACAGGAATTTAGTGTTAAAGAATTTCTGATACTAGTCCAGTTGCAACAGTACTCAGAGATACACTTTATTGTTCATATTTCATGTGGCACTTAATAAAATTGCACAACCTGAATCTTCATGTTGTTGTGATTATGTTGGAAAGTGTGTTGAGTTGTAAATCTTTTCCTGACTCACTGTTAAATTTATTTAAGGAACTAGTATTTCTTTCTATCAAAAATTCCATCAACGCTTGTTATTGGCGATTTGAAGCAATTTTACTAACTATTTTAGTCTTGAACAGACCCTTTTCCACAGCAGATATGTTTTATTTTGTCAGTAAAACTCAGATGTAACCAATTACAGTAACAATGCTTCCATTCTAAGGGTATTTAATTACTCCGGTAATTATTTTACATTAGTAATTCCATCCCTGCAGCCCCTGGTTTTTCCGCAGTGAGTTTATGAAATGTTTTCCGTGTTATGAGTCTACTTATTTTAAATATAAGACCATATAAACTAAGGATTACATCAGGATTCTCAACTTGTTACAAAAAGGCTTGCAAAGTTGTTGGCAGTTGCAAAGTTGACTAATGGAAACGAATGTAACATGATCCCACATTAATATACAGTACAGTCTGAGCTGCGAACGGTTGCTTTCTGTTCAGATTCCTATGAGATGATTTGTCATTTGGACAATACATGTAAATGTAATTACTGGATTGGGTTCAAAGCGGGCGTGCGTATAATAAAATAAAGCAGTGCTCTGAAAGGCAGTTGTTACCCCGCGGGACAGAGTGAGTTATAAGCAGAAGTGCCTTTTGAAAACCTGCAGAACTAACTACTAAACAGTTTTTATTTCCTGCTGGAATAAAAACGTCCTACATAGGGTTTTTTGAGATGCCCCCCCCCCCCCCCCCCCCCCACACACACACACAAAAATACTGTACTTGTACTGCAATACTATTTTTAAGGGCCAGTCATGTAATTCGTGCTGCTTACCAAAAGGAGGCAGCATCTCTACAGTTTCCAGCGTTTCTCTGGCTGGTTAAAGCCAAGAATAGGAGCCATAAATGAGCCATCACCACCGCGCCAGGTTGCAGGAAGTTAGGACAGCTTTAGTTCGAATCTTAATTTCAGCTGGTGAGATAAAATTACTACAAAAGTGGAGAGTTTAGTGTGTTTGTTTTTTTTACATATCTAAGAGAATGTGAGTGCATGTTATGCACAAATATAGAGGAAGGAAAAAATATGCCAGGGAAGATTATGTTTAAAAGTTGCACTATACAATAGATGAAGTGGTTATGGTGTCAGGATTGTGTAGGAAAGGAGCATCCATCCAAGAGTTAACTGTCGGATGTGCATTACCATCAAGTCTCACTGCCAACTCATCCTCACCCACAATTGCATGAGAAATTGTCATGGCAACCTGATCAATACAGCCTACTTCAAAGATGCTAACAATGAAGGGGTCCTTTAGAAAAAAAACCCCACAGTCACTCAATGTCAAGAAATGTAACTTGAAACTGTTTAAAAGAAGGAAGACTTATACGCTATATGGCCAAAAGTATTCGCCCACCTGCCTTGACTTGCATTGAATTTGAATTTACGTGTCATCCTATTCTTAATCCAGGGTACAATATGATGTTGGTCCCCCCTTTGCAGCTATAACAGATTCAACCTGACCCCGCTCTGTCAGTTTGAGTGGCCAACCACTTCGGGGCTGAGTTGCTGTCATTCCCAAACACTTCCATGTTCTTATAATACAGCTGACAGTTGACTGTGGAATATTTAGGAGCAAGGAAATTTCAAGCCTGGATTTGTTCCACAGGTGGCATCCCATCACAGTTCCAAGCTAGAATTCACTGAGCTCCTGAGAGCGACACATTCTTTCACAAATAGTTGTAAAAACAGTCTGCATGCAGAGGTGCTTTATTTTATACACCTGTGGCCATGGAAGTGATTGGAACACCTGATTCTGATTATTTGGATGGGTGAGTGACTACTTTTGGCAATATAGTGTATCACCTCTACATAGAAACGTTGCCCAGCTTTCTGGACGCAAGCTCACCTCTGATAGAAAGACAGGAAAACATAATCTGACCCAGGAGGAGTACATGTTGCAGCTTTTGATTTTTTTTTCAAATGTGTTGAACATTCAAAAAACAAAAAAAGGCTGTTGGTTAATAGAAGATACGAAAGCCAGCATCTGTGATGGAATGGGGGTCATAAGTTTCCAGAGACACGAGTGACTTGTGTGTAGAAATATCAGTGTTGCAGAGACATTTACTGGAACACTGGAGAGACGTGCTTCTGTCACCCTGATGTCTTTTCAACATTTGTTAGGATATAAATGGTATCTGTGCTTGACTGGCTTGCCTGCAGTCCAGCTCTGTGTCCTGTATGGAGCTTCATGAAAAAGGAGTATCAGGGATTGAAGCTCGTGAACTGCTGAGCAGCTAAAATCTTTTATTCAGCAAAAATGGACACGCATTCTTCTTGGAAACTGCAGCAACACAGTGTCCTCAGTTCCCAAACACGGCTACAACAGGAGGCGTGACACAACACAAATGCTCTTCTTAACTCTTGAGTGTGTTACTGGCAAAAGATCAAGATTTGTTTGCATTTTCTAAATCAACTGAAGGTGGTCCAGTGAAGACACAAAAAATGATTTCCTTTGTACTTAACTCTGTTAAAAGTTAGCATGACCTAACAAATTACAGATTTACATTTTTGTTTCCCTTAAGAAAACTTCCCACATTTTACGTGTATTAAGGTTTGTATTCATAATGCCCAACAGATATTTAGCATTGAAAATGTGGTGCTATGTTATGTCAAAGGAGCATGCTTATTTTGCCCATATGTTGCTCATTAAATCCATTTGTCAAATAAGTGCCCAGAGCAGCAGGACTAACTGCTGTACGGTCAGGAGCTCAGAAGGGATTTGTGTGTGCTGCTGATCATGCCACTAGATGTCAGGGGCTCAACAGGAAAGACGACGAGACAGCCCCGGGCTTCCTGGCTGGAAGTTTTCTTTTGTTTATCTACTTGCAGAAATACAATGCTGAGCCTTTACTTAATCTCCGCAGTCACTTAGCCAGTTTTTGTGATTGTTCTGAAATATCACATTTATTTTAGATGATCTTCCAAGTCACATGATGGAGCAGAAACAATGTGAACGTCCCCATGCTGAAGAGGAATCAAGAACCATCTCTCTTATAATCTGTCATTTTGCATATCAGTCAAAAACTTGCATAACGTCTATGAAAGTCGAGGCAAAGGCGTTATCTCGGTGCTTCGTTTTGTGGCTCAAAGCCTCTCTGTTCTCTCCGTGTTCTCTCCTTTCTCAATACCCCACCTGGAATGGAGTCCAGATGTGGAACAAGGAAAGGAGAGATTGCTTGCTTAGCTATATGAAGCAAGGGGGCTGCAGAGTGCAAAGAGAGAAAATGTTGGAACGACATTAAAGTTTGTCTGGATGCCATTAAGTACAATTTGATGTAATGTGCAGTTTGGGACGTGACATCTAAAATGGAAACTGTGCTCTCCATATGAGAGAGATTTTTGGCGTTGCGGGGTTGGAGGGGGTTGTTGTACTTGAAGCCTTATTTAACAGCTTGGATAAACAGCCCTCTGTTTCATAGCTGAGCAGGCGCCCATCTACCGCTTGTGCTTTCTTTCAATAATCATGCCGGCCCTCTGAGCCTGCTCCAGTGTACAGTATCATATACAGGAATAACAAACCGGGGATCCGTTGTGCAGCTCAGAACACAGCGCGCCATTATATAGCCAAGCTGCTTGCATGACTGAGGGTCCTGCAGTTTGGCTATGTCGTTGAATACACGTCAAGCCCAATTGCATAAAATCCCCTTTCAAAAGCTTTCTTGCTTCACCGTTTCATATTTTGAAATGCTCTCCAGATTTGAATTACCATGGTCCCTAGCCTCTCACACGGTATATCACAAAGTATTTTTAAAACAGAAATCTCTTGCCATATTTTGGGAGTTTTCCATACACAAAGGAAAAAATGTGAACCAGAGACCTTTAGGAAGGATGCTCTGTGGTGGTAAGGGATGTCATATTAAAACAAATAAATACATGTCATTCTTTCAATCTGAGACTTGAGCTGTGGAAGATATTTTTTTTTCCTCAGAGAAATACTTTTTCTCTTGAACACTGAATTATGGTTGCGCAAGCGCGTCCATATTTAATCTGCAGTTAGAGCATAAACGGTGTATGGGACGGCACTCTTAATCTCAGCTTATTTGGAATTTTAAAGTGAAGCTTGTTTGGCTTGTTAGAGCTGCAAAAATGCATTCGTATTTGGAAAATACTTCAGTATCAGCCACTCTTTACTGCTGCAAACAAACTTGTGTTAAAGTACTTTTCAGAGGCAGTATTTATGGTAGCCTGCTGTTGTCTGAGACCTCCCAATGGATAGCAGGAAGCTTCAGGAATTACAAATATATCAAAGGTTTTACCACCCACAATATGACAGCTTGGTCTCTGTAGATATTTGAGCTCAAACAAACAAAAAAATGATAATTGAAATAACAGTATGGAATTTACTGAGCCATCTATAAAAGTCTTTGCTTCCTCTCCGTCCCGCTGATTGAATAGACTCTCTTTGAACTGCTCAGCCACACAATACACGGGAGGCTTTCAGCATTCATTCATAACTTCAGCTTGCTCTCCCAGTCCAGGCACACACTCAAATCAAGACATTTCCTCTCTTCAAGTTGGAAACAAATAACATATAACAAGACAGAGTCAAACAACTCTTACATGTCACGTACACAGAGTACCCTAATTGTTTTATTTAATTCTGTTATTGTTTGTGATCAAATATCCTAATCTTTTCACTATTGTTACTTCTTTTTGACATATTGCTTCCTCTTTATGACTTCATAGTTTGGGCCTTTGTTGTTTTATTGCCGCAATGTGATAAATTACATTCATATTCAGGCTATAATAAGTTTCTCTTAGAGTAGTTACAAGAAAATGGAAATCGTGGAGTTGCTTTTTGTCTTTTTGGACACCATTTAGTTAAACTTATACATAAGCTTATATAGCAAGTAGGTGAAGTGCCTCCAGGTGGGTTTGGCCGCTGGAGGACGCGTGAATCTGGATGCGCTAGGACCCCGGGGAGCGGAGCGCAGACGCAGACGGAATGGGCGCACTTGGGGTCGTAACTGTGTAAGTTTGAGTGTGACAGCAGCAAGCTGGTAAAACCGCTTGATTTTGGGAATTACTGTACACGAGAGCCGAGGAAGACCAGGGCACTTCTTGAACGATCTTATATTTTGTTTTTCCCCCCTCTCCACGTTTAAATTCAATTTAAACTGTACGGTGGAATGTGAAGACCTCCCTGATCGGGAAAGAAAAGAAAAAAGAAAAGAAAAACTGAGGAGAACTTTTAGGGGCATCGGCAGAAGCAAGAAACTTTACAGAAAATGCTTTAATCTTTAGTTGTTCTTATAAATAAGCTCGCGTCTCTGGCTGTGACTGTGACTGGTCAGTCGTGAAGATCTGGTTAGGGTTTTGGAGGGCGAGATAACGGCGAGCTGGACACTCCCAAGAAACCTAAAAGAAATGCAAATCTTATCAGGTAATTTGTACAAACACTAACAGATTTGAAGATACGTGTCGTAGCTGTTATGAACCACTGGATGGACACGCATCAATTGGATCTATTAACATTTTGGACCGAAGGGAGTTGTGCGCCCGGGCTGCCATGACATAACGGGACACTTGGAAAATCAGCGGTGCTTAATATTTCGGTATTTTGTTCATTGTTAAGTGGAGGATCATCAAGTTTACCAATCAGCCAAAGGCTTGTGAGCTCATTTAGTTTCTTTTTGCGCTCCTCGCTCCCTCTGAGAGTTTGATGCTGGAGATATGGGATGACTGGAGGCGGGGGTGCAGCTGAGGTGAGATCCAGGCCAGGGACAATGTTTGCGCCCGGCGTTGGCATCCTTCTGCTGTCGGGGCGTCTGGTACTGATGCTGCTCCTGCTGTCCGCCTCCGAACCGAGGCTCTCCCAGGCATGCTCCGGGCTGCTCGCCTCCACTAGCGGCTGCAGCTGCACGGACGAGCGCACCAAAGCGCACAGCGTCCAGGCTGTGGGGAGAAGGGTCAGCTGCAGCAAAGAGGAGCTGCTTGAACTTCCGGATGCCAGCTTGCTTCCCAACAGAACCATCACTCTGTGAGTTGAAACTCCTGCTTTTACTTCTAACCCATTTCAATATTATTTAGTTTTACTACTGCTACTCATGATGTTTGCCCAAGGACCAATTAAAGCCCTTTCATGTCTCTTCAGTCTCGTCATACCATCATGTCCTATAACATTTTAGAGGTAAATGTGTCAACCGATCAACCTCATTTCCATGTTTAATAGTTCACAATTCCAATCCTGAAAGTTTTGTATTCCAACCAGGCCCTACATTAACCATGAACTCCCTTTTCAGTTTTGAATACACTGAGGACCCGCAGCAGTACTGTGGTTGTTTAGGTCATAAGTTTACATCTTGATCTGCTCTAAGTCTGCAGTTGAGGGCTGAATACTGCTCCTCTGCAAGACATTAAGAAGCTTGGTGATCATCATCAGGACCTGCCTCCTTGTCACAACTCTGTCACTTTAAATTTGACTCAGCCAGGCGCTCTGTGTTCAATTCACTCTTTCTCCTTCCACCTCCAGCCTGCACAGATGGTCCGCAGGACTTGGCCTTGCAAAGCTGGTATCAACAGAAAGACATTCTGAGTGTTTTATGTCAGACTTTTTGCTTAACAATGGGTTTGCTCTCACTTTAAATAGGGCAAGATCCTGTTTCCCTATCTCCTTCTAGTGAGGAGAAAATAAAAACACTGGAAAGCAGGATGATTTTATATTTCTGATTAGGAGCCATGTGTTTATGATGTCTGTTTGGATCACGATTTAAAGGGCCTCATTGTAGGACAAAGCACATTATCGTTCATGAGAGACTGCTGAGCTATTATTGACACATTTTTTTGGGAGGTGTATTGTTTCGCTGCAGTGAAGCACTTTCTTCAAAGCTGCTTAGTTTCTTGAGACGTTAGCTATGCTGTTTCTGTGCTCTGACAGAGTGGGAGAAATATGAGCTCCACATGTGTACAGTGGAAAAAAAAATCATGTTCAAGTCCTCCGCTGCAACAAACATATGAGCTAAAGTAAAGGGATTTATACCCCAGGAGTTCTGAAGCCCGCCAGCAGTCCATTTATAAGGCCTTGTGTTTCTTGCTTAATAAAGGCAGGGTAAACATCTGGGGAACACATTGCTGAAAACTAGGGGAAAATATGGCTTGGGTGGCAGTGGTTGAGGTGATTGAAGATAATCTCCTGTTCCCGCACCTACTAATTTTGGTTGAGTTGTTTTTGTGCAGATGTTTGCCATTTTGTGAAATGTTTATGAGGCACAAACAATTCCACTCGCCATTTTTGTTACCTTCCCTGAGAGCTCTGGTGTCTGGAGGGCCTGTTTTTCTGATGATTCGGTGAGTTCTTCATGCGCCTGTTCCCAGTGTTGCTCATGACATTAGCTCCAGATGTGGAATGTGGGAAGTTGTGTTGATATTTGTATTATTCCTGACATTCCACTGCCTGTTCGGAGACTGCGGACTGTATCCCAGGTGCAGCAGGGGAGCTTTCTCCATGCCCATACCGAGAAGCCAGCCACACAGCCCTCTCTCCTGGGGCAGCATGGAGGAATGCTCTCCTCCATGCTGAGCAGGCAAAGGCTGGAGGATACCAGACCCAGGGCTTCCGGGGCGGCTGTTACGTGTAATGCAGAACAGCTGGACCCTGTGAACATTCCAGCTGAGGCCTCTTGGCCTCATGGGAAATCCCAACGGGGATTTATTTATTAAAACTATTAGTTGACTGTTTGTTGTTCCTGCCAGCCATCAAGGAGCAAACAGTTGCTTCAATATTATCACCTCTTCGTTTAGATTATCACAGCTCGAGCTGCGCTTGATAAGATTGCTGTGTGCCAATTTGTACGGCACCATTTCTAATTTACTGAACCATAATTCTATTCTCAACATTCCTCCATAAGCTTAAATTGTCTGCCCCATTTTCCCTTTTTTTTCTTTATCTCCAGCTCCCCATTCGCTCCCCATTCGCTCCCTTTCCCACCCCCACTATCATGAGTTCATCCACATGCAGTAACTCTCAACATAAATATTTAGTCGTCTTGGTAGGAAACTGCCATGTCCAAACTCCTTCCAGATGTGAGCCTGCGCAGGCTTATGCTTAGGGCCTAATTATGCACGGCTGCAAAGGAGCTGGATCAATGGGTCGGGAAGAGGAGCAGAAGGGTAGCGAAAGGAAAGTAGATAGGAGTGTGAGAATGAGAAGAGATGTTTTTTGGGGCGAATATGGGAATGAATGATGGAGGTTGATAAGAGGCCGAAAAGAAGAGGGAAAGTTCAACATGAGGGGCAGAAGAAGTGGGAAGAGGGACCCGAGAGGGGAACAAAGAAGGAGATTGGAGGAGAGAGGGGAGAAACTTGGCAGGCGGTTCAGAGGGATGTGCCCCTGGAGACCGAAACCTCCCCAGCCCCTGACTAACAGATCTTCAACACTGGGGTGAGAGGGAGGAGGAGGAGATGGAGGCAGGGCTCCTCCACAGAGAAACATAACTTCACTGCAAAAGTGGCGATGCATGTCTCTATTAGTGCTGCTCTTTAAAGCTTTTTGAAGCTTTGCACATTTGTTTGCTTGTAAAAAAAAAAAATCTGTGAGTGGTAATGAATACATTTCTTGCGCATTCAAGCTATTGCCCGGACAACATGGAGAAATGTCTCATCTGCCAGTGCTGTAGGGCACAGCTGTATCTGTTCAATGATTTAATGGATAACAGACAAATTAAGAGAATGTACAGTGGCAGTTTATGTGTGAATGTGCTCGTGCTTCATAGCTTGTGGTTTTCACCAAAGTCAAAACCATGCTTCTCCTTCAGCATAGCGTGCTGTCATCATTGTCAGTGACTGATGGCTTTGGCTTGGAGGGTGCCAACCTTAATGAGTGGGCACAGATGCTCAGGTTGGGGGGGGGCGGCATGTCCTGTGTTGGCCTGATGCCCTCTCATTCAAGACAGCTGCAGCTGATCCCTGAATGAGTGTCAGTGTTGCTGGATGCTAGTCGAGCAACAGCTTGAGATAAAAATATTTCAGCAGGGCAACAATGCCTGTGTCAGGACGGGTTACGATCGTAAAAGAACACTTGTAATGCACAGTTCCAGGGTAGAGATGCTGATGAGGCTGTTCTTGAGCCTTTAAGAGGATTGTTTGCTTGATTCAACGCTGATGGCTCTACAACAGATAGGGAGCTCCAGGTTTTCCCCGTTTATATACATATGTGAGCCACTATTTATTCATTCATCTCTATACCCGCTTTGTCCTATAAAGTATTGCGGGGTGGGACTCTATCCTTTCCCAGCTGACATCGGGTGGGAGGCAGGTCACCAGTCCATAACAGGGCCACACAGAGACAACAGGCATCACACTACGGCAAATTTAAACTCACCAATCAGCCTAACATGGCTGTTTTTGGACTGTGGGAGGAAGCCAGGGTTCTCAGAGGACACCCACTCACGCACAGCGAGAACACGCGAACTGCACAAAGAAAGGGCCCAGCGGGTATTTGAACCGGGAACCTTCTGGCTTTGAGGTGACAACAGGAACCACCAGACCACCAGGTGGAAGACAGCCTATGATCACGGGGATTTATGTCATTTCTCTCTTTTAAATTCCTCATGAGTTGCAAATATCAATATGTGACAGTCAGTTAAAAGCTACAAAACTATTAGACTTAGATTACAAGTCACACAAACAAACTCACACTTTATTACTTTTGATGGCAGAACACTATAAATACAGTATGTTAGCAGAGGAAACTGGTCTAGAAAGAAAACATGAAGAACTTAAGACGTATTGAATACAGCTGCTGAAGAAAACTCAATCATGAGCTTGGATGACAACCATAATATAGACATTGTTTGATTATTCAATTATTGATTTTAAAAATGTGATTAATTAAAGGTAAGTGGGATGAAGATTAACTTTAATGAAATGCTGTATTAGATGCAGAACATCTGTAGTTTTATTTATATTATTTGTTATGGTTGTTATGAGTTTATTACTTTTCACTGAGCCTAATTACCACAAAGGACCGACTGGTTACTGCTGCTTCTGATGACTCATGCCACAAACCTTCTACACTTTATATGTCTTTAATAGAATTAGAAACACAATGACTTGTTAAATATTCATTTTTAGAAGTCATATTTATACATATACACATACATATAAAATATTCAACAACGTTGAAGTTGCCAGTTGGTGTGTTTACAGGTTTGTACTAAACATAGTAGATGAAAGTAAAATCTAAGTTTTTCTTAATTTTGGACTGGTTGGACAACTTGGCCCCAACAATAAAATGCTTACTTTTTTTTATTCTCGCAAGAGTAGCTTGTATTTTTGTCTGGTAACTAGGTTATGCTGCAATAAACTTACACCAGCATGTGCAGTAGACCGAGTTGATGGTGTAGATTCTCGTTCATCCAGGTCCTGGCAATCCTAAAAAACTTGAAAAAGAGGGGACGGGACTTCCTTTTTTTTCCTTTATTTTTTGATTATGTTTCAGCTCTCACCCAGAAGGTGTCTTCAGAGACGACGATCATCTAACACTGAATGATGAGGGTGAAAGGTGAAATGTCTTAAGAACCACGTAAAATAAGTCCAGTTACCCTCGATTCAAGCTTTTTAGGATTACGTTACACCATTCAACCCATCTGCCACTTTAAAGCATCTTCCAAGGAAAAGGATAGCCTTGTTTATATGCCTAATCCCACATTTTTCTTTTCTTTTCCCAAATGCACTTTTGACTCCATCGACCATCATTTGGTCTGTTATATATTTCTGCATCTGATGGGTTTTCTGAAGTTGTGTCCTTTCAGAACCCACTCACCTCAACGTTATTATCACTCAGCTGAAGTATGATTCTGTGGGTCTTTAATTACAATTTCATCTCCTGAGTCACTCCATCAGTCTGTTACTTGTGGCCCACGCGTGTACGCATGCTAAAGGAGCAGCAGATGTGTTGGTGGTTTATGTTGGGTCCTAAAGTCGGTGTGTACTGAGTCAGAAGGATGTCGACAAAAGGCCCCGAACTGTCATCTTATCAGGAAGGAGAATTCCAATATCAGGCAGAATGGTGGACTCCAGGCATTCCTGCCGCGACAGAGTTTATTTATGTGTGGAAAGGTGTTGAGAGAAGGGGGAGCTGACTCTCCTCTGCACATGTTAGGTGGGGCAGTGGTCAGCTATAAATCAAAAAAGCAAACAAAGGCCTGACATTGGATACTTGAAGATTTAGACTCCAGCTGCAGCACCTGCCAGTGCCTCACAAGCCCTGGGTTTTATTGTGCCCTTGCAGGTCATGGTTGCAAGACCGCGGTGGGACAACTGCACATGCCTACAGCACTGCACTGCAGCTTCCTGCCGCTTTGGATCACAAATGCATATTTTACTTATCACCTTGTTGTGTTTGTTGATTAAAAGTCTACAATATTTCAGCTCTTGGCAAAAACAGTGATGCGTTTTCCTTGCAATGTCATACCCCCAAGTGGCTTTTTGTTATTTTAGTTTTTCCTTTCTCGCCGCGCTCTTCTTATCTTACTCCAAAAATGCCTGACTTTGGTTTTTCTTTGCCAGCGCTAACTTCCCTCTCCCTCTGTCTGACCACGGCGGCCCCCTAAGTTCCTGTTCTGGGTCGACAACACATGGATACAGATGGAGATAATGGGTGTCTATAGTGGGAATGCCTGTGGCTTGTGTGTGTGTGTGTGTGTGCGTGGGGGGTGGATTGGTGTGTGTTTGATATGCTTATTCTTAAGAGCTAGTCCTCAGCAAGAGTAGATTCATTGGATTTCAAGAGCTCACACATAGATCTTAAGTTAAACAGATTTGCTCATCAACAATGAGCTATTTTGTATCCATCTATTATACATCTATCCTTATAAATAGTTAAACAAATCTTAGAGCTGCATGAAATCACTGAATAAACTGCAGACTTAAAAGCTTTTCAAATACGTTGTCCCATTTTGTTAACCTAATGGATGTTACAACAGCCATTGGGGGATTCAAATGACCATTTATATCCATCACACTTAATATTCACCTTTTTTTTAATACGTCTTTTTGAAAACTTAACTTTAAGTTTGTGTGTTTTGTACCGGTAATCATATACTAAGATACTTACCTGTTGCGTAATAAAAGAAATAAATCCTCTCCTGCTTACTTGGCATGTCAAAAACTATCTTAAAAGAGTATGTTCAAAACTACTGTTTTGTTTGCTGTTTATTGGACCTTAATAAAGGAGATGATTTCATTTACACGTTTGTCTGTTGGCTACAGCCTTCTCCAGACGTCATCTGCTACCTTTCACATGCCGTTTTTCAGCTGTTTTCCCCTTTTCAATCAATAATCACTTTTATTAATGTGTCCAATGAACAGAAAACAAAACATCAGTAATTATTACATGAGGACATCACAAACTTTTTTTTTAATCTTTCTTCAAAACTGTTCAAAAATGGGAGGCATTTTTGAATTATTAATCTACCATCTATTAACCTACAACGTAGCTTCAGATAATCAGACACAGACGCTTTTTTTTTTTTTTTTTTAATCAAACTCTCACCAAAGCCTTTAACAAAAAGTGTGAAAATCTATATGTGTTGTTCTTTTCGACATCTGAAACGAGCACCATCAGAGCTGAAACAAGGACTAACTGAGCTCTGCAGGGACCTTCCGGGCCAATCCGGTTACAGCGGTTTGTACAGCAACTCAATTTGAAAAGCTGTTATGTACAGCATGTAAAAAAAAAAAATTAAATATTGAGAGGTGCTTGTGGTGGTGGGCTACTGAGGAAATAGCCAGACAACCATCTCCTCCAACATTGCCCCAAACCATTGTTTTGTTGAGAATGCTATTGCAAAGAACCACAAGATTTTAAAACATTGATAAAGCAGTTCCTTTATCTGTAATCATGAGATGGTTTTACAAACTCAGTCAAAGCAATACAGCAAATTGCGCAATGAAACAATAAGCGTTTATTGAAATCTGTGCTGATGCAGTAAACCACTGTTGAAAATGCAATGTAAATATGTCTCCCTTCTATCTACGGTCAAACCGTTCTCTGGGAATGCTTGCTGGTCTGCCATGTTTTTGCAATAAATGACTCATACTTCTTTAATAAATTATGGTCAAATCTGGTGTTGAAACTGACTGAAGTGCAATGAATAGTTAAGGAGCAATAAGTGAATGTAATTATAACAAGACAAAGGAAACTTTGACCAAAAATATAACTTTTATACGGATACCTCTAAAGAAACTAGACAATATTTGGAGCAGACAGATTCTGGACAACTTTAAAAATAAAAAAACAAGCTTTTCTGATTTCGCTTCTGTCTTTGTTCATGAGCAGAAAACAGGCGCTGGTTATGAGACAGAACAATGAGACAATGTTAGTCGGGCATTCACATTCCTCTCACTGTCTCAAACATCTAAATTCACTAAATTGCCTCATTAAAATTGTAAAAACACTTTAGACAGCGATTAAACTGACCATTGTGTTCCTCTCTCTGGAGCCATAAACTATCTAATTTGGTCTGTTTTCATGAGCTGAGTCTTTCAGTCCAAAAATTGGAAAAATGTACGGCAGCATTACAGTAAGACAGTTATTTCTGAGTTGTTCCCTGGTTGTTGATATCGGTACCAGCTTTTTTTTTTTTTTTTTTTTTTAAAGGTCACTGCTTATTCAGCTATCCTAAATTATTTATAGAAACATCCTTTAGTCAACAGTTAATGTTTGTAAAACTTGATGAGCTCTTGACTATGCGTTAACTCCATGTGGGGTGTGTGTGTATGTGTGTTAGTCTGTTAGCTTGTGCAGATATGTGGGAAGGGCGTGCATGGCCACAGCTCTCAAAATAGTCTTCAGTCCTCCCCTCTCTAATTAGAGACATTTCAAAAACCCAGATTTTAATTTTAGACTAGTAGCTTTTGGACCACTTATGGGCACAGGCATACACACATAGATTTAAACATGCACACTTTCCATATAAATAAATCTGATAGGTCACACACTTATGCATCTAAATCTACACACACATACACACAGAGGCGCGCGCACACACACACACACACACACACACACACACACACACACACACACACACACACACACACACACACACCCACAAACCACAAAGCCTAACTCTCTGGCTCAGCCTGCTAACCCAAGCACAATGCAGCGTACTCTATAATAAGTGGTTGCACATATCAGATGCAGAAGCACACTCCCCGTTCTGAGCCTCAAGGCCCAGAGCTATCATAGTAAAACCAACAAATGCAAGATTCTCTAAATACTTTAAATCATCATACTCAAACTCTTGCCACAAATGCCTATTACAAGAGAGTGCTATATTCTTTCACCCTGTTTGATGACTGAATTAATAAATCCGGGTAACTAAAATGATTTCATAAAAAATATTTTGCATGCAATTACATGGATGCTCCTTTCAATGACAGGCAGTAAATGGGGCTTGTAGTTTGGCAGCATTCCCTGCTGGCTGCTACAAGCCCTCTGGTGGGTCAAGCACAATGGGCATATTCACATCTTGACATGCATTTGCTCCTAAAGTGCCTGTTGTGCTCAAGGGCATTTAGTCTGTTGTACTTAGTGCCTAGACTCTCTGAGGGAAGGCTCTACGTGCAAGGGGCTCCTGGGACTGCTTGCTTAGGTGGTTCTCAGTCTTTTTCCAACTAAAGGGTTAAACTACTTGGATGGACCCATGCACTGAATAGACAACGCTGTGTGCAGGCCTCTTATGAAGTCCTTATTGTAACAAAGGTACCACAAAGGTACCACAACCACCATCCAATCTGAGAGATCTACCTGCTCACGCTCTCTTTGATCCTTCCTGCGTCCACTGTCCTCATCTTGTCTCTGCAGAAGAGTCTATTAGCAAGACGTAGACTGAGACTTGTGACAGACTGGTGCAGGTTTTTGAAGGATGGTGCAAACACCAACGGCCTTTTATCGTGGGTGTGTGAATGATCACATTTAACACTGTTGAGCTGAGTATTTTTCATTGCAATAAAACAATAACAATGATACGAACGGTTCAAAAGTAAGTTGATGTCATGCTCAGCCAGAACAGTGGCAAATCCATAACATTCCCCACAAACACAATCAAACCATCTACACCATATTATACTGGGGTTGGTTAATTCACTGTGGCCAACATGAAATCTTTACAGTTTTATTTTTATATTTTTCCACAGCCTGTATACACACATTTCCTGAAATGTCAATTTACTTTCCCAAGACTATGAGCACGCAAAAGCCACACTCAGTTGAGCCAAACCTCAAACATCAGAGACAAAATTAAACATTTTATTCAAGACATGTTATCTTCCATCTGCATGAAACTACAGATTGCTTATTTCCTTTAAATGACATGTAGAAACTGCCAGGGACATAAAAAAAAATTAAAAAAAGCCAAAATAAAATAAAAATAGTGAAGTAAAAATAATTATTATAATAAATCTGAAGACAGACTGTTTCAGACCAAAATCAAATATTGACGAACTAAACAATTTTAGACCACTGTTTATCATGAATTTTATCATGTGGTTGGTGTGGAAATTGTAAAGATTTGATGCAGCGTTGTCGACAACATGGGACTTAAACAGGACGAGAACAATATACAGCTCTGTGCAAAGATCTTAGGCACCCCATGCATATGGTTTTATCAAAGTTTAAATAGCCAGGAGTTTTTAATTTTTAAATTCTTTAGTAATTTATTTATAGGATGTAATGAGAAACAACAGTGACAATATCAGAGATAGGCCAATTTATTGGCTTGCCGATTAATAGGATTTCTCATTTGCATAATCGACCACAGAAACTCCCTTTATTGTTTGACCTCAAGATAATATGACACAACATAAAACCACAAAATACTCAGGATAACATTCCAACTGTCAAGTTCTGACTTAATAACAAATAACGAATAATGTGTATCCTGGCTAAAACATGTAGTCTTTTGTGAATAAACAGGTAAGTAAGAATAACTGTAAAGAGGTGACATGAGCTGACATATGGAGATGGATATTGAAATCCTAAATGTAATTATCCTGACAGGCAGAGCCAAAGGAGATATCAGAGAAGCAGAAAGACATATGCCAAAAATAAAACAGCTGATGGCTGAACTTGACTATCAGCTTAACGGTCAAGGTTTTGGCATTGTGTGTTTTGACTGAGCCATTATGAAGGTTATTACCAGCCTACAGCGTTCAGATGGCGCAAACTGCGATGAAAGAACTGGTACCAGTTAAGGGCTGTTCTTAATCTATCTTTTGTGTTCATAAGAACATCCTGAGTTGTTATTTCTGTCTCCATTTCTCTGAGTGATATATATGTGATGTGATTACGTTCTGTTTTGCAGGCTGCTCAAATGGAAAACAAAAGTGGGAATATGCAGTTAAGATTTGTGGTTTAGAAGGTTTTCACTTGTAAGAAACTCATAAAAGTGTTCACACAATGCTGTGATCTTAGCGTAGAAATGGGTAATCAAATCGCTTTCAACGGAGTTCAAATCCCTCAAGGCGAAGTACTTACTCATTTTTATTTACATGGACATAAATATGGGAGTGACAATGGGCAGCATGCACATTATCAAAACAGCATGCTAATTAAACTTGACTTAATTCAATAACGCCTCTCCTCTTAAGTCACACTCATTAACCGGCTACTGTCGGTCCTACCATTGGATTTTTATCACGTTGCCAGTCTCTTTTAAGGGTTCTTGTGTTTCATTTTTGCGTGTGGTCCTCGATTATGAGAGGCCAATCCAAAGTTTAATGATGTTTACACAGTAGCCCAGGGGCTTGTTTTTACCTTTTATCACCTTGTGAACCTGTGCTCCTCTCCAGGCCTTAGTGGGTTACGTCAGTGCTTGGGTGGGCCAGGAGGTGCAGGACGCCCGGTTTAAGCCACGGCATGTTAAGCGGGTGACGCTACATGGATGTACTTTTCAAAATGAACCAAAACACACGAGTGACTACTGTTAGATGACAGTGGACAGCTTCGTCTGTAGATAGATCTTTATTAAATATAAATCTTCCCTCAAGAACTTTCTATGTTTGTAGTTTGATGCAGAGACAAAACTCACTGTCTGAGCTCAGCTAAATATTTAGAGCCCAATAGGGGCCCACTGAAATCAGTGTTTCTTACTTAAGTGCATCTTATTCATGTCCCAGACAAAATGCCAAACCAGGCTGCTTCCAGCTTATTAAAAAAAAATTATTATTTTTTTTTAAATCTTAACTTTCGAGCGTGTCTGGCGGGGGAGCAGGATGAAGAGTGAAAGCATATTAACACCAAACCCTCAATGGTTAGGACCAGCAAACAGGACATCCTGTTGTGTTCACGTTTGCATCATTTTTGCTGCAGTCAGGACAGTAGAAAAAAGGATGTGTTTTTCTGTCTCTCTCTCTGTTCATTGCACTATTTTGTTCCTCACTGAGGTGACAGCAGTCCCAAACCAAAAACAGCTGTTGGAACAGTCTGACAGGCAATTTTCATGAAAATCACACTCAGGTGTGTTCATACACATCCGCCCACAGGCCTGCCGCACTGTGTCACAGTGGAGAATGCCTTCAGTTAAAATTAACAAGGAACAGAGGAAATAAATCAACTTTTTGTCACGCTACTGTGTGGGCCTCAAAGGCTCTGTGGGTTTAGGAAACAAACTGAGCAAAGTGACAAAGTGAGTGGCATGGTGTAGGGAGAAGCTGCGGTTCACTAGACAAGACTCTTGGAATTGTTTTTTTTTTTTCCTTTCCCTTTTATACACTCAATCTTGAAGTAAGAAAACCTTGAGCGGGCATTGAACTGCAGCTTGAGGAATACTGTCACATTTGTACGTTTCACTCTGTGGAGAGGCTGTCATCAGTTTCTAAGTACTCATTAATTCCAATATCTTTCTTATCAAATTCACAAGATTTTAAAATTTGACAATTTGCTCTTTCCCGGGATTTCTTCTTCTTTAAACACTTCTGTGAGAGTTTAAACACAATTTATTTAAAGTAACCTAGTTCTAGGACGTATTAGAAATACTCATAGAGTCACGCTTCTTTTGAGCTACAGCAGTCACAGACTTACTCAGGATACATGTTTACACCAAAAATAACCCGCAGCCTCCTGGACCGGCAGTGTCTGGATAGATTATGTTCCCATGAGCACATTTTTCTGTCTCTTAAGGTTTACACATGTAGTAAAGCCCACAAATAAAGCTCAAGCGATTTCACTTCTGATGAGAAGGTCACGACAAAAATCTGCTTTTGAACTTTTTTTCAACATTGTTTTATTCTGTTTTTAGGACAGATTGATTGAACAGTACATCTTTAACAAAGAATAAATCTGTTTTTAAAACTAACATAGGAACAAAACCAAATATACAGGCTAAAAGGAAAAAAAAAAAAGGTAAATCCATGGCTCTTAATATTTAATTTTCATTTATAAAATACACCTTAAACAGAACCTTTTGGACTGCATCAACGAGCTGCTGGCAGAAGTCCTGTTGGATATTCGAGCACCGCCCTTGGAAGAAACTGGTCAAAGTCATACCTGCATCCAACCAAACCATGTAAAGAAACGATGTAAAACTGGTGGAGACCTCAGTCGTCATTCTGCCATTATGTTTTATCATTTTCCTCTTCAGAGAAAAGCAAATTACAAATGCTTTCTCATCACATGATGACGCTTTAACGCTTTAATTACAGCAATGCTGGCAGCATGATGCCACCACCACCATGCTTCGCAGTGACGTAGTGTTCTTGGGCTTGAATGCCTCACTCAGACGCTCCCGAACATACCTCTGATCACTGTGGAAAGACGATTCACGTGACCCATCTCATCTCATGTCTCTTTATTTTCTTTATCTATGTGACTAGCTACAAACTTGACTTGATCTCTCTCATGGACGGCCGTCTCTCAATCTATATGTCCGTGCACGTCTCATTCAGTTGTAGACAATGACGCTGGAGTTCCAGCAGTTTCTAATCTGTGGCAGCTTTGATCATTTATGGGGAGTTCCTCACCATCACAACCAACCGACAGGTGATCTGCTCCGAGGACCTGGGCTTTTCTGCTGTTTTGTGTTCTGGTCTTCTCAGTTGGTGCTTTCGGGACAATCTCCTAAACGCTGGCACACAGATCAGACCAGCCGCTGTCTGTGTGAAGAGATCTACATTTTGGATTTTGATTCCGATTTGATCATTTACACTTGTTTACTTGTGCATTTGTTTCTGTCTTGAGAAAGAACAGTTTAAAGAAGTTGAAAGACCAATATTACGGTTAAATACCCACATTTATGATTTCTTGCTCTCTCTGTTTAACCTCTGTCCACCGTGAGACGACTGCAGAAGGGAAGCTGCTGTCTGTGCTTCTGCTGGACCCGTGTCTCTTGCTTTTTGATCTTGCAAATATAAATGAATTACATAAAATGGCTGAACTACATCCTGGAGCCTGACATGTGCATGTGTTCCTTTTTTTTTTTTTTTCATGATTAGATGGATTCAATTAGCTCGTGCGATTTCTTCAAGGCCTTTATGATCTGAAAGGGTTAAGCAAATGAGAAATGGTGACTGCAGCCCTAAGATGTTATCTTCAGTCTGGACTGAATTAGTGCAGTCTGCTGTCGTGCCATGTACCATACATCTGATAGCTTTTGAAAGCAGATTTAGTCGGTCTGTCATTTGATTTGTCACAGAAACAAATCTCTCATGTATTTCATTGTTAAGCCTCAACAGCAATACCATACTGAGCATCATTAGTCCCTCTAATACTGTAAACCTCCGTGCCTGAGCACCTAATCATATTCTTTGAATGTAAATCTCTTTCAACCTTTGTGTCCTGTGGTGATGAAGAGATGCACTCTCATATGCCCCAGCTGTCACCTGCCCATGAACACTGCCTCGTTTGTCTAATGGCTGTCCAGGAAGTGCTCTCTCCACAACCCCTGACCTCCGAAAACCGGTTTCTGAATAAACAGCTAATTGGCTGGGTTTCCTGTTTAGCCTGATGGGAGCGTTGACTATTTCTGTCTGTTTACAGAGTTCTGCCTGTCTCTCTTTCTCATAGTTGTACTCCCTGTATTGTTTATGAAAGAACAATGTGCTTCACTGAAACTTTGCTCCAAACATCAGGCTTTGGGGACTATGCGGTAGTGTCCAAGCTCTGCAGCTCTCCTGCGTTCCTGGAAATCTGCGCCTTTTGTTGTCTGTGGGAAGAATTCAGTTACCTCATTTTGTGGTTCTTGGTTTATTTGTGCACATGAGATTCCAAGTCTTGGTATACAGATAAGCAACATGATTGAAATATTGTGTGCTGGAGTGACTTACCTTTAAGATTATGGGGATGAATAAGCACAAAGACACATACTGCAAACAAGTATGCACATCTGTGCATGCTTGTAGAGGGAATATTTACAACTCTTTCATGAAAGGGAATCTTTTGCCCTCACAGACATACACACGGATGGGCATTTAAGCACACCAAAGGCTAACATGTGTATGATCCACTGACTAATCATTATTTATTTACTTATTTATTTTTTTCATGACAAGCTTAGTCAAAAAAGGAACTATCTGTATCTAAACTGTCTGTGTTAAATTAAATGGCTTGTATCTTTGCCAGATGTGACTTTCTCCTCTCTCGATCTGTATTGAATTATTCAGGCGGTTCCGGATCTTCTGTAGCTTTCATCTCAGGCCTGCATCCATTTATTAAAGCGATTCTGTGCCCAAAGTCGAGTCAGAGACCTTAAGGCCCAGGAGTCATGGGTTCATACGCAGGGTATTGCACAAGAGGTGCCGCTCTCGTTTAAACGTGTCCTCTGAAATCTCAAGAGCAAATATGATTTATTTGAACAGCTCAGTGTTGATTTGTGAACATGACATGTTTTCACTGTTGATATAAAGCTTTGACTTGGATTGTTGTTTCTAAGGGCCTCAACATATATTGAGGAAGTAGTGTACCTTTTGTGGTATATTTGAATAGAAAACACTTTCACAGCTCAATTTAAAGTAAGTGGACTTTTGGCTTTAAATGCATTAACGAGTAAAAAAAAGAAAAAAAAAGAAAAAGAGACCAGATTTCATTATATCAATCATTATCAGCGAAGCACTTCCAACCTCCTGATTGCAGCCCAGTTTAAAAATATATTTCTCTAGTTTCTAATTTTGGTAAATAATTGCAGCGTAGCAAGAAATTGACCGAGGTGTCCAGGAAGACTGGCTCAGAGTATGATTTCCTTTCCATACTGTCGTTTCAGTCTTCAAACTGTCCTCATATTGTGGCTCTCAGAAAAGAAGAAGAAGAAGTGAAGACATAAGTCACGCCACTTTATCCCTGTATACCAAAATTGGGCGATTAAATCTGGTCATTAACTGAGCTGGAAGGCGCAGAGCTGAAGGCAGTGTTTTTATTGATGTGGCAGGAAACAGGAGGGCTGACTGCTGCTGCTGAATCTGTAAATCTCGTAGACTTTCATGGTCAGCTCCTTCTTTTAAACGCACACAAAGCTTCACACTCTCGATTAAGAATGTACTTAATGTCACCAACAGCCCATTAGGCACCGTGTGGTAGGAGTGAAGATGATATGAAACTGAAGGGTGTGTTAATGTTGGCAGCCCGTCGCCGGGGCAGGGCTCTGGCAGGCCTGTGGATCAGACACTGTTGTGTTACAAATGCTGAAATCTGTCACCTGAACATTAGGGTTCCCATATCATATGTTTTGTTCTTGGTTGAATATTGAAAAATTGTCACTTTTTCTGAGACAGATCTACAATTTTCATTTTTTACTGAAACGATTTCAAGGTTAAGACTCACCTTAACTCCAAATGTGCCCACAGTGTACAGAAACACACCAAAATCACACATGTCTGGTGTCAAAGTGTTGCGCTCAGTCCACCCAGTCTTCCTCCTCAAGGTCCTCTCCTTGTTCTTTTATGAAGTACAAGAACGTCACTTCATTTAGGTGAAGAAATGCTTTAAATGAGCCACTCCTGTAAAGAGGGTGTAAAATGAATTAAAAACCTTCCATCCTCATGTTTTTTTGTAATTGTAGGGTTATCAGAGCTGACTGGCAACTGAGAGCATCTATCTCACACGTCCTGACAGATAAAGCAGTCTCAGCGTTTCTTTCGAGTGTCCCGTAGCACTCAGCCTTCTGGCCTGATAAGAGGCCCAGTTACCAGCCCGCTTACCAGGAGGGAATTGACAAATTGACAAATTCACCTGTACCACATTTGCTTGATATGAAAACATGCATGATGATGATGCAGAGATGTGTTGAATGATTTTCAAAATAAAAGACTCCCTCCAAACCCTGATGTCCTTTTGAGTTTTTTATAGGAAATAATTTCCAACATTTTTTGAAAATATCTTTGGTCCATGTCTATTCGGGATAATCCCTGGTCTCTAAAGCGGAACATATCCCCCACATTTTCATCCTTTTCTTTTGTCAATAATGGTGTATTTGATTAAACTTGTGTTCCCCCTGAGGTGTAAAACTGATGTGGGAGTTTTGATAGCGTTTTTGAATTGTTTTCTGTTAAATGAAGACAAAACAGAAATAATGGTGTTCGGAGCCAAGCAAGAAAGATTAAAAAGTCAGCACTCAGCAGTGACGCTAAAAACCCAGGGCCAAGCCAGAAATCTGGGAGTGGTTCTGGACCGAGAACTGAATTTTAAGAGCCACATTAGGACAGTAGTGAAGTCAGACTATTATCACATAAAGAACATGTTGAGGATTAAAGGACCGATGTCTCAGCAGGACTTAGAAAATCTTGGCCATGCTTCAGCAGACTGGACTACTGTAACGCTGTTCTTGGTTCAGAACGCTGCTGCCCGAGTCCTCACTAAGACCAAGAGTCTGGACCACATCAGTCCAGTTCTTAGATCTTCACTCTGGCTTCCTGTCTGTCACAGAGTAGATGTTAAAATCCTGCTGTTGGTTTATAAATCTCTGAATGGTCTCAGACCAAAACACATCTCTGATCTCCCGGTCCATTATGAACCAACCAGAAATCTCAGGTCATCAGGGTCACGCCTACTTTCTGTTCCCAGAGTCAGAATCAGACACGGTGAGGCAGCGCTCAGCTTTTATGCTCCTCACCTGTGGAACAAACTCCCAAAATAAATCAGGGCTGCTGAAACACTCACTTGTTTTAAGTCGAGGTTAAAAACCTTTTTATTTACTTCTGCCTTTCAGTAATCTACCACAATGCACTGTAACCTTTATTTATTGCATCTCATTTAATTCTTTTTCACTTATTTCTGTCTGTCTTTAATTTCTGCTTTTAAACTCTTTTACTTTTTAATGCATTTTTTAAAAATCTTTTTATGTAAAGCACTTTTAACTGTCTTGTACATGAAATGTGATATACAAATAAACTCGCCTTTCCTTTTGAGGAATATTTCTATCAATACTGTTGTTTTTTTTCTTTTTACAGGATATTGAGCCACAACAAAATCCGAATTGTGAGAAATGGATCCTTCATTGGACTTAACGCTTTGGAGAAGCTGTGAGTAGCCTACCTTTTACCAACTTCTTTTAAGTATGCATTTTAAAAAAAAACAAAAAAAAAACCTGGTGCCTTGTTTTTTGTTTATATTAGATTAGTGTAATGCATCCATGCGTGAGCTGCTGTTTGGCTTGCCTCTGGTCAGGGCCTAACGTCAGTGAGATTTGAACAGATCTGAACAGCTCTTTGGGCAACTGTCCAAACACGGGCTTATTTCCAGCAGGGAGGATGATACACTCAGACTGGCTATCTGAGTTTTGTCGAAAACTACATATAATTTGCTCTTCAGTCCTTCATTATTGGGTAAGCCCCACTCTGAGGAACAAGATAAGAGAAATCTCTGGCAGGAGGTTTGTGTTGGCCGCTTTCAGACAGTCTCGCCCTCCCTCATAGTAAAATCTCTGACGAGGGAGTGAGACAGGTGATACACAACATAATTTCCTGTATAATGAAATACAGAAGACATTACACACATTGTCCCTTGTGACACACAGGAAAGTAATTATACTGGCAGCTGCCGTTGCCTGTAGACTTTAATTGATCCTAGATGATGAGTTAATCTCATTATTCATTGAAGAAGTTGTGAAATTATTTTACTGTGTGGATGAAGTTGTAGCCTATGAAATGCCTTTCAGTTGAATATTTTGGTGCTTAAAGGCTCAGCTTGCTTCCTTTATACTCTGATGTGAGAGTATTGCTTGTGTTTCCCACCAAAACCAATGTTTTTTCAAGGTGTGCCATTTCACAGTGCATCCCAGTAAAGCATCATGGGAACAACACATATGGCGCAGCTTCCATGTGGATACTGTAGTCTGGCAGGCGCTTATTTTGTTAGGAAGGGTTGTGGGTATGTCGAAGGGATATTACTTCCACATGCCACTCGGAGCTGCCACCCATGAAGCTAACAAGCCTCTCAGAAATGTTAAAAGAAAGAAAAATATGGTAATTTGCTGCAGTTGTTAGCTTGTTAGTTCTTACCTACTGGAGCTCGCACCAGACGTGCCAGCTGAAAATAAAAGCCAAATTTGCTGAGATCGCTGTTTTTTTTTTTTTTTCTTTCCTCGCATGAGAACACCAGGGGTGAAAAGTTTCAAGGCCAAACTATCAGTTCTCACCTCAACAGCCTGACACCAAGGATCCAGATTCTGAAACAGCTTAGATCCTATTTTATATAAAAGTAAAACCAAAGTAGATAGGTAATCATTTGAAGTAAAATGAGCTGATGTTCTTGGTTTTTTTTTTTAAGTGCAGTCCCTATGGAGTTGTATGGGTCAACCGGTCAGGTAACCGGAACTTACCCATGAAGTGGCCTCTGTACCTGGAGAAGAGCTAAAACTAGTGGAGGGGTGTGGTGGGGTCGGGGGCATCAGGGTGGAACCTAACCAAAAGACACAAAGCTGGTGGACATACACACACATGCTCATGGTCCATAACAGAAGATGTGGGCATCTAGCTTAAAGACAGGACATAACCTAAATCATGCAGGCCTCATCTCAGTCCTCTGCCTCAGCCTCTGCTGGCTCTCTGACACGCAGTGGCGGAGGCCTAGCCACTCACTCTGACGTCTTTAACCTTTAATTAAGCCCTGCAAACAGCTTATAATTACATCTGAGCTCATGGGAAAATTGCTGTCCGTTGTGAAAAGTGCCACACTGAAATTCCCGGTTGCAGCGATGGAAGGATTTGATTGCAAGAACTGATATGTGAGTGTACAGAGAAGGTTTTGGTGTGAGTTTTTCTGTCTTTTTGCTCTGTGTTCGATATGACAGATTTCAATTTTGGCGTGGTCTCTCCTGCCTGCCGAAGCACTTCAGGTCTTCTCATTGTTTTCTGCATGTCTACATGTGCTTGTCATTTGCAGCAGTAGTGAACACTTACTCATATTATGTGGTCAGTGGTGTAATCAGAGGCCAGCCCACTAGGGCTGAGTAAACACACATCAGGGAATTACGCTGCATCTCTGCCCCGACGTGACACAGATGCAAAGCGTCGGCTACAGTAACTGTGCGCAGACACACACACACACACACACACACACACACACACACACACACACACACACACACACACACACACACACACACACACACACACACACACACTCTTTCACTCGTGGCCCTTCTCTGTTGTGACTTCAGTGCTGTATTCCGGTATGGCCCATTCATTTGAAAGGTGTCTGGTAACCCTCTAAGCTGACGGAGACTCACGTCCACAGGCCCGTGTCAGACATGTCTTCAGAGTTGAATGCCGTCGGATCTGCTGCCGTTAGGAAGAGAATCCAGGCCACCCTCTCTCTCCGTCCTGGACCAGGCGATACAGCAATCTGCACAGTTAGCCCTTTCATTGGGACAAACCTCCTCAAAGCCACTGTTGCCTTCCAGACCTGCCAAACCACCCAAGTACAGAGGAGCAATTTAGCCTTGTTTGTTTTTGCCTTTTCACTGGACTCCTGTGTTTTTGTAGCTCTTTTAAATAGGCTTGCCATCCAACAGCTACATTAAAACCTTGGAATGCCTCGTGTCTTTTCAGCTCCAGGGATGAACACACCACTTGAATCATACCTTGCTTCTGTGGCAGTAACGTCTACGTGCAAAACGAATCACTTTCATATCCCCCATCAGGCCATTGATACTGTACTTACGTGCACCTATATGAGTACCTCCACCTCTGTGCACACCCTTTGTGACAGGAGCGCTCACTAGCAGCCACACTAATGAGCCAAGAACTTTATGAGTTGTGGACAGATCCCAGCAGCCTGTCCTGCGCTGATTTGAGGTAAGGTAATGAGAATAATGAGCAAAGTGGGTCGAGGCAGTTTGGCTCCTCTCCAACTGGGCCCCACTGCACCATGGGACACAGGACAAGCAGGCAGGGCACAAGGGGCCCTCATTACCAGGTCTGTTCACCCAACGAGGAGAGAGGGAGGGGGAGCAAAGGGCAGTGCTGATGATGGATGAGGGAGCAGCAGGGCGTTTGTAGAGGACAGGTCTGAGAGGCAGGAGTGAGGCTTGTGGTTAGAACTGTTCAGAGGCTTGAGGTGTTGGCAGTATGATAGGCTTTGTCAACAAGACAAAAACGAAAGGACCTCAGAAAGCATCTGCATTTCATGACTGTATCTCCTGCTCTGCAGAGAATATCAATAAAATGATCCAACTCTACCTACTGACTTATTTCAGTTTCATGCAAGAGTTAGAAACGGTGTAAAGAGCGTTTTGTGATTTATGCTCGTAGAGCAACTACAAATATGGGAAGTGTTTAAAGAAATCTGTGACCAATAAGCCAGGAGGCACATGAGAATGTGCCAACATGTTTAGAAAAGTGTTTGCACGGTACAATGCATGCGACTTTAACATCCTGGCTGTGAATGTTTTTTGACTTGATAGCATCTACTTCACAAAAAGGGGAGTTGGTCCCTCAGTCTTGGTTCCTGACTCTCTTTTGAGCCAACCTCGAAATCACCTCTGCCATTCTGAGCAGCTGGGGTTAGGAAGAGGTCCAACTCAAACAACTTTACCATCTGACACAGGGGAAGTGGAGTCCAGATGACTAAAGATGGTATAGTGGTGGCTGAAGAGCGAGGGGGAGAAAAAGGAGGAAGGAGGGATCATGAAAAGGAAAGCACAATCGTGGAATTTGTCTTATATAAATCTTCGGTTGTTGTCTTTAGAAGGGTATTGACATTATTTCCATGCAGGCTAAGCAAATTATCTTGATGAGTCAGACAGAGCAGAGGTGGGCAGTGCTATAGCATGTAAAAAAAAAAAAAAAAAAAAAAAGTGAGGAACTGGTAGAAATAGAGCCCTTCTGTCTAGACCAGTCTGGTTAAGGCAAGGTTCAGACTGCTGCAGCCCACCATGCTAGAGAAAGAAAAGAGCAGTTGTAAAGGTTTCAGATGGGAGTCTTCTTTTCCCTACACTGAAAAATGAGCACTTGCGTGTTTTCCTGCACACACCACAGAGTGGCTCCTGGTTAGTCATCTAATAAGAGTGCATGACATTAAGGGGTGGAGTAGGTGAGGAAGGGGTTAAGCGTGCTGGAGAGTGGAAACAGAAAGGGGGTGCTGCTGGAGTTGATAGATTCCAGATGTGTCTTTCAGATAAACTCAAGGAACGGGGTGTGTTTGTATTGCAAGGCTAGCTCAGTCATGGCTCTGAGGGTTTATTGAAACAGCGAGCGAGCCCCTTCATAAGCCCATTACTAAATTGTATGCTTTATATGCCAGTAACTTTCTCTCACACACTCTTTTAGCAAACTTGATATGGTTTCTATTGCATTTTCCTCCTGAGGAACTGGAGCTTTCTCTGGATTTATTCCCCCTACTTCCGTTTGTGCTCCTTCTCTACTCTTGTTTGGCATCTCCCTCTTCCCTGCTCACTCACACTGTCATCGGTCCTTCTCTCTGATAGTCTCAACACTTTGTTAGTCCATCTATTGGCTGAAAATGCATTTTCACTGATGACTTGAATGGGAGGCAATTGTGTTATTTTCAGTTGTTTATACGACTCAGTTTAACAGGATTAAACTAGTAATGTGATTTCATGAATTTTGTTGCTGTGGAGGATGGTTTAAGAATCAGAGAAATGTAGCCATCATAAATAATTTAACAAAGGTCTATAGTGCATTTCATAAAATATGAAAGTGATCCTTTGACTTGTATTAGTACAAAACGTAGATGGCCCTGCAGCAGCTTAAAAGCCTGAAACTCCCCACCACTCAGTTAGAAGTGACAAAGACTTTCGAATGAGAGGTGGACTTCCCTAAGAACCAAGGAAAAAAAAGTTCTATTCAAGTTTGGTTCAAGCTCTTTAGAAGAACTGGACTTCCAGTTTTGCAGGGTTACTGGAAGGTCTCATGAAAATTACTTGGCTTGGCTGTTCAAAAAGCCAGAAATGGAGTCAGTAATGGTTCCAGAGAGATTCCACAGTTTTTCTTGGCAGAGTAACTTCCATATCCTCTTTCTGCAGATTATAGAAACATATAATCAGCTCAGGAAATTTTACACTTTGAATAAATGTATGCTGCTATATCTACATATCCCACTAACAACTATGGAGCTGGATCTGCAATTTACGTTCTTGTCGCTCATGAGCAGAGCTGAGGGCCTATTCAGTATCAGCATTGACATTTTGGAAAAGAAAAGTTTCAGCGTGTCCCTCTGGGATTCCAAAAGATACCAGATATAGAAATACATTGCAAATGTATCTGTTTTGCCCTTTAAGATCTGGGCTGCAGCAGGCCAAAGGTTTTCCTGAGCGTAGACCAAACGTTGATCAGGTGTATCCAATCTAAGGGTAAGCAGAAAAAAAAGAGAGAAAAATCTGGGGAAAGGGTAGCAAAGAAGGAAATTAGTAGAAAAACAAGATCTCTGCAAATCCTGGTTTCCTGTTTTGGGGGAAGGCGAGGGTGTGTTTGGGGCCTGCGTTACAGAGCCCCCATTGTGAGCCAGGCTGTTGTAGAGTAGGGAGGTGGGGTCCACGGGGCCAAACACAGGGACAATTTTCCTTCATTCTGAATCCCCTAACCTACCTGCCCCTCCCTACAGGGAAAAGCTAGCTTGTAAAAAAAGGAGAAAAAGGAAACTGTAAAAATAAACAAGCAAGGGCCTCTGCTAGGGACGCCAACCAGACAGGATATGACACGCGGCACAAAAATGGTCTCCAGTGAGCTCTGTCAGGAACCAAGGTGCTGTTAAATACGGTGTAGTTTTTGTTTTTATACCTTTAACCCAAAAACACCTTCATTTGTCTTTTGGCCAGCACTCATTTTTGGTCTGCATCGAGACAGAGGTACAATTAAAATATAAATTAGCCCTTTAATGTCATGTCTTTCCTTGGAGAAATTCCTGCACCAGGAAATTCTTGATTTCAGTCTGGTGATAATGAGTAGCCATTACCCGGCTTCAATCACTTACCAGCTTCTTCCAGGCTCGAGGCCCAAACAATGTCAGCTCTCCAGTCCCTGCTGCTGTGCTCCTGATAATGGAGCACTCCATGTCTGGAGCGCTTTGCAGACCTTGTCTTCATTATTACCCTCTTGCAGCCCTATAAGCACTACGCTCCTTTGGAGTCTGCATGGGGCCCAGGTGCTCATCCCCTGCACCCACAGAGAAATGACTCTTCAGAATGGCGGAGGACCGGCCCCATTGATCAGGAGGAGGTTTTTTCTGAAAAAAAAGCACATTCTTAATGGCATCCTCTGGTGTTAGGCCCAGCGGCAGCAGACAATGGCCTCTTCTTGGTTGGGAGTGAGTTTGAGGCTGCGACAGTCCAATAATACAGGCCACATGTGGCGACGGGGATAAAGCACTGCACTCACAAGGTTACAAAGCATAACTCCGAAAAAAAAAGATACGGCCATGGTCATAATGATAATTTGTCACCACTAATTATATGGCTTTTTGACGAGATACATGTTGTTACTAAGGAGAATAATGAAACAGTAACCGCAACAGTGGAAATTTCAGGCAATGATATTTTCATGCTCAGCAAGCATGAGGCTTTGAAGTATTTCTTGTCTCTGCTATTATCCTCTTGCTCGGTGACAGCTGTTGACATCAGTGTCAAGGTTACTGAGCTAAGCTGTTGTCAGAGAGGGCGCTGGATACAAGTCATCGCCTGCGCGTGAGGTGAGGCCTGAAGGAGCTGCAGCTACGGTAAAGCTGGAAACAAATTTAGACATGAGCAGGAGATTGGTGAGGGGTGGCAGTAGAGATCTGGGTTTTATTAGAGTGGTGACAAGAAGTGACATTTGGGCTACGGTCAGACCAAGTGTTTTGGCAGCACCTCAAGGCCCTGTTGTCTCTGCTGAATTCCTTCACATTCCCCACTTTGGTGATAAGAGAGTGTATCAGCGGATTCGGGCTGCTGATACTCTCCAGACCAAAGCACACACATCAGTTCACCCCTCTGAGCCACACAGGAAGTGCAAAAAGGTTCATCATTTTAACCATTTGACTCTGTCCATGAATAATTAGGTACCTGTATGAGAACCTGTGCATTAATGTTTCTTTGAGTGTCGTTGTCCAGGTTTTGGCTTAGATCTTCAGCTGCAGATAAACATAAATGCATTTTCTAAAAACCACAAAGGCAGCAAACATAAACAGTTTTCATGCACATTTGCAACTGTGTGTGTGTATATTTCTTAGGTGAAACCCATTAATTTAGACATAACCTACTGAGCATGTATGTTTAAGACCGAGCTCATTTAACAAGATGCAGAAACACATTATTTGTTCCTTCATATCTATTTTACTTATGATGGATTGAGTTGAAGAGTATCACGGATGCTGTAGTGCTGCAATAGTCCACGTGGTAATGACATATTACACACCAGTGAAGGTCACATTAATACTTAATATTTACAATCCCTGGAGCATTTTCAGAGAAGGAATTGCTCATTTAAGGAAAACATTGCCAATTCACATTATGAATGTTGACCGTTAAATGTATTACTGGAAGATTGAGTATTCGTTTGTCAAATCAAATAAAACAAAGTAAAAACCTGATTATGTAGTGTTTGTATCCGTTTTAATTTGAATATAGAGCTCCAGGGGTTTCAAAAAATGATTGCGTTCACTTTTCATTGGTACCAACATTGTTTATTTATAATTTATTTTCTTTACTTTTCTTTTTTTAATAGGTTTATTCAGTAGTATACAATTAATAACAATAAATCTTTATTCCTAAAGGGCTTTTTTTTTATACATAAAAATGTAGCACAAAGTGCTTTACATATTTTTAAATAATACAAGTTAAAAAACAGACATGAAACAATTAACAAAAGAGACCACTGAGGAGACGCTGGATATTAAGATCTAAAAGTAAGCTTATCTTAAAATAATAAATAATAATATAAAAATAATAAATAATTCAAAAACTTCTAATTTGATTTAAGAAAAACAACAAACGAATACTGTTAAATAAAGATAATCACCTCCATCGTGGGTTTATGAATGAACTTTTGGAATAACTAAAAGTCCAGTACCGGAGGATCTCAGGGTCCAAAAAGGTTGAAAGCTTGGCAGAAAAGAGGGCCCAAGACCATTAAGACATTTAAAAACAACCAAAAGCACCTTATTAAGTAGTATATACGTTTCATATGATAAAAATTGAAGTATTGATTGAAGGTACAATAGGGCCTTAAAAATACTAAAATATTAATTAAATATAAAATGAATAAAATACAAAATAAAAATAGTGTTACTTTTCACTATCAAATATTTTGTTACTTCCAACCTCTGCAAATACTGATGAACGATCAGTTTGTAAAAGAATATTCAGACATAAACAGTCCTAGAGTGGAGATTATGCGTAGTGCAAACACAGACATCACAAAACATACATTTTCATTTCTTTTCTTTGAAAACTCCTGGGGTTTTAAGATAAGAGCTCTGTCTACTAACTGAATTAGGGCTCTGTTATGGAATACATGGTCTCCGCCTTGCTCGGAGTGTCATTATAATCCAATTGTAATCGTATGTTTGAGTGCATATTCGTGGAGGTCAGCGTTCGCAAATGCATGCTTGTGGACGTCTATGAAAGGGACAGACAGGGAGGGAGAGACGGACCACAGAGAGAGGAAATGGTGGGCAGAGCCTCGTCTTTCAGTGCTGCACTAATGAGGCCCACGACACGCAGACTGGAAACAGCAGTATTGTTCTCCTCCTGCCCTGGTCAACAAATCCTATACAGCCACTGACACACTGTGACACATGTACACTCAGAGTGGGACGCGGCCATCGGCGCGTATAGACCTACTAACCGGCGTGTTGTTCTCCATCAAACACACAGTTGTTGTTCCTTTTTTTCTTTAACTTCTGACTACCAATTTAATACATCTGCACCTTTTCAAAAAGCTGTGAAATTTTTCAGTATGTAAATGTTTCTGCCTGTCAGCTGGCACACACTCAAAGTCGAGTGTGTGCCAAGACAATACTTTCAGACAAACACATCAGACTTCAGCCTTTTGGTCTGAGGCCAAAGCACCCCCCCATCCCCACCCCCACCCCCGCATTTTTATAACTTGTCTCCTGTCTGTAATCCAGATATGAGCTATGGCTTACACTGAGCTTGGATCAACTCAAATAGCCCTAATCTTTTGACTGTATCACAGTCATACCAAATGTTGTAATTATTGCTTGAAGCCTTTTTATAAAACAATTTCCCTGCCCTACTGTGACTTAAAAAGCTCATCTCAGGGAAAGTGGACAAATCAATGGTGAGCAGATGCCTGAGGTTGTTCATGGCGTAAGACAATGTTACTGAGCATGGCAGGGAAGATCATGGTGGAAGGAAGGAGCAGAGAGTCCCCTGAGGGCTTTTATACCACAGAGGTAAAATGGTGGTTAAATAACAAATAGACACATGCAGCCACCGTATATATTGCTGGTAATCTCTGGGTCAGACATGCTTAAAAAGCATGTCTGACATAAAAAAAAAAAACTTGTTCCTCACCCTCTGTGGGTGGTGTCCCTTCTAAGCTCGGGTCCTCTACCAGAGGCCAGGGAGCTTGAGGGTTCTGCGCAGTATCTTTGCTGTTCCTAACGCCGCACTTTTCTGGACTGAGATGTCTGAGGTTGTTCCGGGGATCTGCTGCAGCCACTCTTCCAGTTTGGGGGTTACTGCCCCGAGTGCTCCGATCACCACGGGCACTACTGTCACCTTCACCTTCCAGGCCTTCTCCAGCTCCTCTCTAAGCCCTTGGTATTTCTCAAGCTTCTCGTGTTCCTTTCGCCTGATGTTACCATCACTTGGTATTGCCACATCCACCACCACGGCTTTCCTCTGCCCTTTGTCTACCACCACGATGTCTGGTTGGTTTGCCATCACCATCCTGTCTGTCTGTATCTTGAAGTCCCACAGGAGCTTTGCTCTGTCATTTTCCACCACCTTGGGAGGTGTTTCCCATTTTGACCTTGGGGTTTCCAGCCCATACTCCACACAGATGTTTCTGTAGAGTATGCCCGCTACTTGGTTATGGCGTTCCATGTATGCTTTCCCTGCCAGCATCTTACACCCTGCAGTTATGTGCTGGATTGTTTCCGGTGCTTCTTTGCACAACCTACACCTTGGGTCTTGTCTGGTGTGGTATATCTGGGCCTCTATTGCTCTGGTGTTCAGAGCCTGCTCCTGTGCAGCCAGGACGAGTGCCTCTGTGCTGTCCTGTAGGCCAGCTCTCTCTAGCCATTGGTAGGACTTCTTGAGATCAGCCACTTCAGTTATGGTTCGATGGTACATCCCGTGTAGGGGCTTGTCCTCCCATGATGCTTCCTCCTCCAGCACCTCTTCACCTTGCCATTGTCTGAGGCATTCACTGAGTACGTCATCCGTTTGGGCCTATATATATATATATATATATATATATATATATATATAGTATGCGTATGCAGTATAGCAGATGCGTGTGTCGGTTTGCTGAAAGGAGGCAGCATCTGGCTGAGTAGTTTAACAAATGGATGTGGGTGTGGAATGGTTAAAGGGTGGAGATAAGTGCGGCAGATTGTATGAAATTAGATCTTCAAAGGCAGTTAAAGGAATGAATATTTATGGTTTGCAGTGGTCAAAGTAAAGAGCCTTTCTGAAACAAGAGAAACGTCCGAACCCCTCGCTAGCAGTTTTAGATCCGACTCATATTTTTATTTGGTTAAGTCTGCTTCTTGCTAGCCTTAAACCCATGTGACTAATGGGATAAGGTTTCCTATCTGTCTGCAATATCCTGCAGTGTTCTGCAAAAGGAACCGGGTTTCAGTAATGCATCAGAAACTTGAAGAGGTCCGGGGTTTTTTTTATTATTAGTTTACTACCTTCTTAAATCTGCTCTGCAACAAAATCTCACTACAAAACCCTAAAAAGATATAACTTTGGTGAAAACGGTGAACTTTTGGGGTGCTAGTGGACAGATTTTATTACTTTTGGCCACAGCTTGAGAAGCAGTTTTCCCCAATGTCATAGTTTATGTTAAGGCTCATTAACTTGCTGATGAATAATTATTCAGCAGCAACAATCTTTGCTGTTGACAGTTACATAGCCCTCAACAAGAAAGAAAATATTTAACACCTAAACATATGGCACTAATTTTGTCTCTGTCCTTAATAATGTCTCTCTCTCTCTCTCCCTCTCTCTCTCTGATTCCAGGGACCTCAAGCACAACTTAATCAGCACCATCATGCCAGGAGCCTTCCAGGGTCTGTCTGAGCTTCGGAAACTGTTAGTAGATATTATTGTAATTAACAGCCATTCTGGGTTCAGAGCAGTAAACATACAAACATAAATATTAAACGCAGAATCGAAGACTCTTACATCAAATGCTTGGTTTAAAATGATAATTTTGGGTTTCTTCATGATACGTTAATAGACTGACGGCTACCGAGTGAAACTCATGTATATACTTTTTAAGCAGCTTACGGCAGATGTATTATACCAAGGTCCTGGTCTGTATGATGATAAAGGCCTCCTTGGGTAAATGCTTCTGCTGACGTTTGTAAAAGCCCGGGGATGTCATCCCTATCACTGCTGAAGAAACCTCAAGGCCACGCAAAGGCTGCTCACAAGTCACAGAGTGTAACAAAGCAACATGTGCAGCCACTCGCTGCTTGCTCCTTGTGTTCTCGGACACCGAGGTTTGGTTGCAGCGTGGGCCGAAAGTGTTTGTCTGCGCCTCACTGCGTGACTCCCCATACCTCCTCCCCCTTCTTGTATTTTCCCTGCAAGGTCTGGGGCTTCTCAAAACAAACAGGGAGAGATAAACACATGCTCTGGACAGATTTCTGCCGAGAAGTGTCAGAAGTGCAACAGAGCAGATCCCTTTCTGGTTGCAGCTATACATCATACTCAGGGTTGGACTGCCGAACAGGGACCCTGCTTTTACCCCACTGATGGTAAAAGTTTACTTGTGTACAGTAAGGTCCTGAAAAAGGAAAAGTGTTTGGTTCAGTTGCACTCAGCTTGAACCAAAATTCATTTTTACAGTTCAGGCCTGAAACGCATTTGGAAAAAAAAAAAGTTGTGACAAAAAAAGAAAAAAGGAAAAGAAGATGTTGCTGCCTGGTAGTGTTGCCATTCCTCTTCCCAACATTTGAAAGATGTTCTGGCAATAAGGGTAGCAAGCATTGTGATGTTACTGCATAAGTGTTATATTTCTGAATTATTATAGATGACAAGTTTTAAAGTTTGCAACATCACTGGGTCATTGTGGTCTTCCCTTTTTATTTAAAAATCTATTTATTCATTCCATATTGAAAACAGATCATGCCTGCACACAGGCCTGCAGGCAGTGCCCATCCTCTCCTGAAAAATGCACGATCTTCTGCTGCTTTTTTTTAGGCACTTTCTTTTCCACACAGTTTTTAATTTCTTTACTTTTCTTCTTGTTTTCTGGTTGTAAATTTCAACTGTACGATTTGGAACCTGCGTTGTTAAGAAAGGCAAAAAAAAAAAAAGCTTCTTTATAGACGAAGTGGGAGGTCCCGCAAACTTCAACAATATTTTTTATGAATACACAATATTTGATCTTTTGTCATAGAAAAAAACTTGGACAGTGAATGAGTCAAGCCATAGAAATCTGTGGTTGGGGAGTTGAGACATGTTAATTTGAAAATAAATAATATATTCCCTTGTTTTTTTGACACTTTAGCGACCTCTCCAACAACCGCATTGGCTGTCTGAGTGCAGACATGTTCCAGGGGCTGACCAATCTCACTAAACTGTAAGAGACAGGTTGACAAGTCCTATAAAATTGTTTTACTCTCTAATTTGTGGTAAAGGTATTGAAACAACCTGTCCATGTGCAGGAACCTCTCTGGCAACATCATATCGACTCTGGATCCAGGAGTGTTCGAGGAGCTGCCTTCTCTCAAGCTGGTGTGAGTATCTTACAAACTTGCTCTTGTTTCCTTCTACACTAATGACAATTTTTAAAAAGGCATGGTAAGTACATTTTAAAAGAAAGCAACAAATGTATAATATGCAGAATCATGTTGTAGAAAACAAAAAGAGGTAAGACCATGGTAGGGCGAAATATGTGCACCCTTGTCTTATTTTAGTTTATGATCGTTACTTTTTTCTCTTCAGGAACTTCAACTCAGACTACCTGTCGTGTGACTGTGGGCTGCGTTGGGTTCCAAGCTTCTTTCGCAGCAGTGCAGCACGGTTGGGAGATGAAACCCTGTGTGCCTACCCCAGGAGCCTGAGGGGAAAGCCCTTGCGTGGACTAAAGGAAAGCCAGCTGAATTGTGGTAAGAGGTCTACCGTGGGGCACATGAATGAGCATTTCCCTGTGAATGACAGGAGCAGCACAGGCATAATGAAGCCTGTGACAGCAGCTATTTTAAGAGTTGTATTCCAGCAGAAGAACGCTCTAAATATGGTCAGGCGAGAGGGGAGCAAGAACCATTTAGAGTAACATCTGACAGCCACATCTGCATCCTTTCCCATCATTTCGCTCAGATGGTCCACTGGAGCTGCACACCATGTCACTGCTGCCATCCCAGCGTCAGGTGGTCTTCAAAGGTGACCGGCTGCCCTTCCACTGCACTGCAGCCTTGGTGGACAAGATCACCACCTTACACTGGCGTCATGAAGGTCGAGTTGTGGCCTCTGACCAAGAAATGGGTTACCAGCTGGAAGACAGCGTAGTGCATGACTGCACCTTCATCACCAGGTGTCGTAACTGGGACCTTGCAGACGCTTTTATTTGGCTCTGATTACATTGTCTTTGATTGACTATTCAAATGTTTGTTGTTAACACATAGAGAAATGTTGCACTAATTTAGTACATGGTGACAATGTGCTATAATGAGCTGTTGTTGCTGCCTTCATTCAGTGAGCTTATTCTATACAACGTCCATGTGGACGCCAGTGGAAAGTGGGAGTGTGTGGTTACAACTGGGCGGGGCAACACCTCTCACACTGTGGAGATAGTGGTGCTGGAGAACAGTGCCTCCTTCTGTCCAGAGGATAAAGTTGTCAATAATCGTGGAGAATTCAGGTTAGTTCTAGTTACAGCGATAAATCAATGATTTTGTTTAGTTTCAATTTTCAGCATTCTGAATAATCTTTGGCTTTAATCCACAGGTGGCCAAGAACTCTTGCAGGCATCACTTCTCATCAGTACTGCCTGCAGCTGCGCTACCCCTCCCTGTCTGTGGAGGAGGGGATGGAGCAGAAGAAAGCCTATCGACACTGTGACCGCTCTGGAAAGTGGCAAGAGGGTGACTACTCAAACTGTCACTACACCAATGGTATCACTCGTGTCCTCCACACCTTCATCCTGGTCAGTATGACCGACTGTCACACCACATAGTTCTCCATCTGTTTCGCGATGCATTGCATATGTCCTCACCATGCTTTTACTTTTGCATTTCAGAGACCCATCAATGCATCCAATGCTGTCACCGTAGCACATCAAGTGCGCACCTACACTCTAGAGGCTGAAGGTTTCACAGACTCTGTTGATGTGCTATATGTGGCACAGATTATGGAAAAGTTTATGGAATATGTCAGTCACTTACGAGAGGTGAGAGAGATTCACTTTCTATGATATAAAGTTATTCAAAATTGTGGACCTTTGTAACATTTTCTCCTCAGTGAAGTCGTCTTTACACAAAGAATTTGTGCGTGTTGTGTGTGTTCCAGTTGTCAGAGGTGATGGTTGAGATGGGCAGTAACCTGATGCAGGTGGATGACCAGATCCTTGCACAAGCCCAGAGAGAAAAGAAAGCCTGCAGCTCCATCGTCTATTCTCTAGAAACGCTGGCCTGGCCTCAGCTACACAGTCATGCTCAAGACGTCTCGATGGTGAGGGAGATTTATGAATCAGTCAATGTGCTTTAATACGTTGTGGTATAAAAAAAAAACAAAACATGGTATTTCATGAACTAAAAATGTAAATCCTGCACATATTTCACCTGGACTAGAAAATTTAACTAGGCGAATGAAGAAATATGAGCGCATTCGTTACCATTTGTTTTGACTTTTATATGTGCAGGTGTCTAAGAACATTGTGATGGAGGCCCACCTAATTCGACCAGCCCACTTCACTGGTATGACCTGCACTGTATATCAGCGTCGGAGCTTGCCGGTGGACAGTCTGGGGGTGAAGATGTCAGATTCTGGCCATGAGCAACAGCTTCATTTCCGCTGTAGCACCGGCTCCCATAATACCTCCCTCAGCAATTTTCCCTTGAAGGTGAGACATCAGTACAACTTCTTGCCCCACTGTTCTTCCTCTAGTAAACAAACAGAACCACGTTCGTGCCGCTTTAAACTTTATTGTGCAACCTTGTCCAGAGGCAACACAGGCCATCACATGGTGAAAACCTGCATTGTTGTCACACTGTTGTCAGACAAATTTGTATTTTCGATCTTCTTTGGCGGGAAAAGACCCTTTGCTCAGGCTAAAAACAAAAAGGTCCATTAAGACTCTTTTTTGAGCAACAAGTCTAAAAGCCAGACTTTTATTTATGCTTCAATTACATTAAATTAATACAAAGAAGTACACTGATATCTCAGAGCAGCATATGCTGCCTCAGCGACAACTCTGTTTGCGGGGATGAAATAAAGATGAGGAGACAAAAATATGTTTTCAGTTTATAAAATATGTGATGATGTAAGGGTCACCGAAATTTTCTGACATTTAAAAAAAGATTAATGGTGGATCTCAGCATTATATACTATATGATATTTAAACATTTTTTGTTTGGTTGGCTTATTTCTTTCCCTCCAGAATTCAGTAGCCCTGGCCTCTGTGAGTCTTCCAGCTACGCTGTTTCCTCCTGATGCTGCTTCAGATTGTAAACTACAGTTTGTAGCCTTCCGAACAGGCAGCTTTTTCCCTCTGACGACAAACTCTAATAACACTGTTGAACACTCCCGTAGACGAAGTGTCAATACGCCCGTCATCTTTGCAGGCCTTGGTAAGAAAACACCCCACCTCATTTGCTGCAGTCTCTTTTCGTTTTCCACGCTTGAAGAGAATGTACTAAAGTACAGTTTGATCTATTTTGAGCAATGAAGAAATAAGAGTCAAAGTGAGGAAATGAGTAATACAAACTGGCGCATCTAAATGAGTTTTAGCTGAATTGACATCGGACAACTTCAGCATACTTTTATGTTGAAACATCCTCTCCCATTCTGCAGCAGATGGTTGCAGCATGTGGAACCACTCTGAGCCCATCTGGGTGTCCCTGCGCCACTTGTCCCCTGGCACTGATGCAGTCCCAGCCCAATGGAGCCTCAAGGGCCTGAAGAAGCACGAAGTCTGGAGCCAGGAGGGCTGTCAGCTTGTCCACAGTGACAGCAGCACCTCCACAATGCGCTGCTCTCTGCTCAGCAACTATGCTGTGTTACAAGTAAGAGAGGCTTCAATAGGTATTTTGTCATTCACGATCAGTGCAGCTGAATGAGGCTTACATCTGCGATGTGGTCAATTTTTTTGTTTTGCTTTTGTCTAGGAAGTACCCAATTTCCCCAATTCCAGCCCAAATGCAGTGAGAGTGCTCCACCCCGTGGTCTATGCTTGCACTGCAGTGCTCCTCCTTTGCCTCTTCACAATTATCATTACGCACATACTTCACCACAGGTAATGCATCGTTTCCAACAGATCTCTCACTATAACTGTCTATTTGCAAACATCTTCCTATTGTTCTTTCTGTGCTTATACAGCTCAATTCACATATCAAGAAAAAGTTGGCACACGTTGTTGAACACCTGCTTCCACATAGCCATGACAACAGCGATCTATGCAGGGGGCATAAGTTCGACCAGCTACCCTGTGGTTTGTCAGGCAGTAAGTTTTGCATTTTGGTTTAGTTGTGAAAGGACTTTTTACGTCATGCAAATGTCACGTCTGATCGGACTGTAATGCGTTACAGGTGGGCATTGCTCTGCATTACTCCTCACTATCAACGCTTCTGTGGATTGGAGTCAGTGCAAGGGTAATTTACAAGGAAGCTGTGTGGAGAATTCCGCGGCAGACAGATGGAGAGTCTCCTGCTCCACCTACTCAGCGACCTATGCTCAGGTCAGTGAGCAAGCCTCTGCGTGCCTTCATCCGCTTCCCATACTAGGAGGTTATTGCTTCCTGCAAGTATGGTTTTTGTGATAGACAGATGTAGGAGTTTTTCTGCAAGCCCACCCAAAGTGTGCACCCTCAAAGACTGTCATTGTGCCCAACAACCAAAGCCCTTCTGTTTAGGAAACGGTGGTGGTGGCGTTGTTGTGAGGATTCGAGTTATAACAGAGAACTGCTGTAAGGCAAAGAAGCCGTGAGGCCAGATGAATTTAGAACATGGGAGGAAAAGAATGTGTGACAGCAACACAAAAGAAGGAGAAAAGAGTTGTCATAAATCTGAGCAGGGTGATTTCAAGGGGTCCACTGTCTTTTCCAGTAGTTCCTTTTTCTTGTCTTCCAACCACTGTGATCTCCAAACTACAATGGACACTATGCTGCTGGTCTCACTGTACTGCCAGTCATATATTTGTTGCACACACAGCCACAAGGGGTCAGGCTGTTGTAAATCACTAACTTCTGCGGTCTGTATTGACCTTAACATTAACATTCTGCTCACAGAGCAGTGGATCACAGAACTCTGGTTAGATTATGATAAACAGAGAAGGAGACAAAGACTTGAACCAGAGAATGACAGTCTGGAAGTTGTGTTTGACATGTTTTTCTCTCCTATTTTCAAGGTTCTATTTGATCGCAGACGGAGTCCCACTTATTATTTGTGGGATCACTGCGGCTGTCAATGTCAACAACTACGGAGACAACAGCCCTTAGTGAGTGCTTCTCTTTTTGCCCTTCAGCTATTTGGCCCTTGACTTTGTGTTGTTTTTCTTGGTGCTAAAGTGAGCAATTCAATGTTGAATGCACAAAGATGTCTTTGTTTTACTCTGATTTTTCTTCCATCCTTTCTGCCTCTTACAGCTGCTGGCTGGTCTGGCGCTCCAGTCTAGGGTCTTTCTTTGTCCCTGCTGGATTAGTGGTGTCGGTGACCTGGATTTATTTCCTGTGTACTGTGTTTCGCCTGAGGCACCGCATGACCAAAGAATGCACAGGACCCACCCTGTCCTCTCCTGGGACTGAGAGCCATCCTGCACTGGCAGGAAGCACCAGCCTGCTCTCCACTGACTCTGCTGTGGGACCTATAACCCCAGTTGTGCCTCCAGAGGATCAATACTCACTGAAGACACAGTTCTCTGTGCTGGTAGCCACCCACTTCCTGTTTGTGGCTCTGTGGTGTTGTGGAGCCATGGCAATGTGGCTCACAGGCCACACCAGCTTGTTGTTCAGTTGTCTCTATGGGATAATTGCCACAGTTTTAGGGGTGTTCTTGGTGGTCCACCATTGCTTCAGACGACTGGATGTGCAGGCATCATGGTTGGGTTGTTGCCCAGGGTATCACCGTTCCCATCCCATGCCTTCTTATGCACACACCTGCACTACAGGGAGTGGAGTGCAGACCTCAGAGCAGGGATCCCAGCTTTTTGTCAATTGCCATCCACCTGTGGACTCTCACAACTCCTCATCGGCCAGGTCCTCGTCCACACCAAGTGGGATCAGCAGCGTCAGTCCTGGGCCTTGTAAGCTCACCAACCTGCTGCAGGTGGCTCAAGACAATTCAAACAATACTTCCCGTGTCCCTACAGGCAACAACACAAGCACCAGCACTGACAACATCACCAAGCCATCAAATAATATTCTGCCTACTATCAATTCTGCAGCCCCGGTTCATGCCCAGAGAAGAAAAATGAGCAGCAGAACTAAACAAGGGAGCAGTCAGTATTATCATCGGGGTGAGGGCAGGGGCCACTATCGTCTCAAAGCTCTAAGGACGGCTGGGGGCGGGGGCAGTCTTGGAGCTTTAGGCCCCACAGGTTTAGAGCACCTCAGTTCATCGCATGCTGTTTACAAACAAGCTACAAGTGAGAACGGCAGCATCCACCACAGCCTCTCCGAGAACCAGGCCAGTCTACTGACCAATGGGAAGCGAGTAGGAGAGACAGTGGCCACAAGCCCCTCAGAGGGAAGCGACGGGGGCAGCAGCGGGAGCCGCAAACCTTTCCCTCTTCTGCCATCTGTGGCCAACAGGATGGCCATGCACGGTGCTCAGCGACGGTGCTCCAGCAGAGACAATTTGAAAGCGGCTGCATCTGCAGAGCGAGAAACAAAGCGTGGCTCCTACCCTTTGAACAGTGTCACCACCACCGTGCCTGGGGCTGCTGCCCCAAATGGCACCCTGAGAACCTCGGTGCTAGAGCTAGAGCAGGACATGAGTGGCACAGATCAATCCCAGAGTTCTGTGGGAATGAAGAGTGGTTTGTGGAAAAGTGAAACCACAGTGTAAACTATACTTTCCGCTGAACATCTATGCATGACTGTAATGAAACAAGGGGGTTATGTTTTAATGGTCTCTTAATAATTATGTAATTTAAGATATAATATCATGAAGGCATCCAGGACCTTAGACTGGTACGCTTGCCTCTGTAGCAATATTAATTTTGCTGTGAAATAATAAGGCAGGTCTCTTTATTTTTAATAATTGTCATTTTCGAGCATAAGATAAGCATTTATATTATTCACCTTACAAAAATGTACAAGATATTTCTAAAGTTGGCATATAATGTTGATTTTGGATGTCTAATGAAAGCTTTATTGTTTTAGATGTAATTTTTCTATGCATATCAACTATAGCATGAAATGGAGTCAAGATGGTCCATTTCCAAAGTACAGCTGCATGCATTTAATCTGAGGGCAACCTTTCACCTTTATGTTTCGTTCAAGTGATTGTTTTAATGCGCTCATGTATGCACTTGTATGTTTTTTGTGTGTATATGTATGTATGTACGTGTGTGTGTTTGTGTGTATAATGTATGTACACACAATAAGAGAGGACTTGCATGAGTGTGGCTGTACAGAATCTCTAAGTGAATTAAAAATGCTATGTGAGACTTTTGAATACTTTTGAAAGATGTTTGCATATTTCTATTTACCTTTAATTGGCAGTGACAGGGCTTTTCTTTTACGGTGATTTCAGATAAGATACGCCCTGGGACTGCAGGATTGATAGGATAGGCTTTCTCTCTTCTCTCCCAACTCGAAACATTTTATAGTATAGGCTATCGCCTGATATGCTGCCCCCTGTTGGATAACACATACACTTCAATCAAATCCATGGGTTTAAGAATGAACAAAACAAAACAAAAAAAAGCAGGGCTTTGAGCATTAAAATTAAAAATGAAATAGCCTAATATCATTTTGGTTTGGTGGTGAAGGCATTATAACTTTATCAAAGGAGTCTTCAAAGGATACTTGACATGTATAGGGTTCTTTATTAAAACTTAAACATGATCTTACAGTCACCTTTGAGTAGACTAGTAAGACCTAAGACATACTTGTTTTTCATTGTTAATGACAGCATGTTCTACAAGTGACTATGATATGGTTAACTGTTTCCAAGTTGCAGGATGTGAGGAAAAATGTGCTTATTTACAAGTAATAGGCACTTTTTATTCACTCCTGACTGTATTTTAAAACCAAACAAACCAAACAAACCAAACTATTTTGATGATTAGGAAGGGACTGACACTCTCTGCACATGTCTGGTCATTTACATGTCAGCTTAATGTTAAATTGCAAATAATGATCCAACCTTTTTTAGATGCTGAAACACTTGACAGTCTGAAGCATGTTCATAATTGCATGTTACTTAATCTCACAGGGAAATAACAAAACAAATAAAGAAACATGGATATGTGGTCATGATTAATATTGTGGATGTTGTTGTGAATCCCCGTTTGGTAAAATGTTCTGCTTAATAGGAAAAAATATCAAATATGTATTTTCATAGACTATAAAAGACCCATTTGTTATTATTTATATGAACGATCGCTTTTTAAAGAAACTTTATAATACCCTCTCTTAGTCACTGATTACTCGAGCTTACAATCGATTCATGTATTTATTTATTCAGTTAATTATGAATCGTTGTCTTCATTCATGAAAACATTTCAGCTTCTGCTTTCACATCAAGTATAACAATACAAGGTAACGGTCCGGGACCTTTAACGCTCCCGTCTCTCTATTATCCAATCACCGACGGATATTCGAAAACTGACAGAAACGCTAGCCAATCAGACAGCACCTCAGTAGAGTATGGGCGGGGAAATAGACAACATCAGGGAAGTGAAGTGCGAAAGGCTGACGGAAGCGTAGCGAGGAGTTGTGTTTATAAAGTCATCCGCGGCGGCACCGACGCGCCGCTGTCATGTTCGGGGTTTGTTGTCAAAGCTTGGATCCGCGTTGACTTTGTCAGCCGAGTGTTCAGTCAAGTCTAGAGCCTACAGACGCCCAGGAGCCACTTTCGAAAAGAAGGGTGACGTATTACGACATCAAAGTGAGCTTCCTGAACTCGCGTCCAGCTCCAGACCCGCAACGCTCCGATTTCGGGAGCTGCACGATTCGCATTAATATCTGGTTAAACTGAGCAGGCTTTCGAGATGTCTCTGCTCGACCAGAGCCAGCAGTGGTTTCCCACGAGCGTCCAGGTCACGGTGCACCAGGCTCGGAACCTGCGTGTCAAGGGCAAAGACGGCACCAACGACGCGTATGCCATCATCCAGGTGGCCAAGGACAAGTTTTCCACTTCGGTGGCGGAGAAATGTGCTGCTCCGGTGTGGAAGGAAGAGGCCTCGTTTGACCTGCCGCTCTTCCACCCTGGAAACGCGGAGCGCTGCACGCTGTACGTCATAGTCATGCACCGAGCTCAGGTGGGACTCGACAAATTCCTGGGCCAAGCCGTCGTAAACCTGTTGGACCTCCACGACGACAAGCCCAGCAAAAAGACAGAGTAAGGGACTGGAGTTACACCGACCCACTTTTAGGTTCAGCCGTGCGCTTTAAATCCACACTGTAGGCGTCCATTCGTTAGTTATAAGTTATTGTGGAGATTTAACACTCGTTCAAACAGATTTTGCAATATTTCCTCTATATGTTTAAATATTTTGTCTTGATCCCAGTTAATTATCAGTGTTGTATCATCCTAAATACACACTGCAAACGTACAGGAAGAAAACCGGTCAGTCAAAATAACGTTAATTCTACTTCATTCTTCCAGGCCACAGTATCAAAACAAAAACTCCCACTTTTAATTAACTTGGATGTAGTTTTCCTACATGATAAGAAGCCATGGCTGCATTCTCTGAGGAAAAACATTATTAAAAACATTATTAACACTATTTTACTGTAACTGACCTTTCAAAGTTGCTTTAAAAAGTCACTTACACTAAATATATAGGAATTTAACACCTCAGTTTGATTAAAACAAGCCACGGATAAAATTACTGAAAGTTCACAAAATATTACAAATGTAGGTAAACGATACAGAAATGAATAATTCAGCCTTGTAATTGATCTGAATATCTGTACAGATAAGCTGGAACAACAGAGAAAAGGAAATTAAGCATTTAAACGTGTGTTGGATGTTGTTATATTTACTGGAGCAAATTCCAAGCTGCTGAATAATGCTCCAAACAGTGACCATGAAAAATGTCAAAGGCCTTTAAGTTGAGAAGGCTGAGTCATTGTTTTAAGTGTTAATGCCTTACTTTTAAAGTTACTTCTGTCCATGCTCATATAAACACTTTATTGGCCTCCCTTCCTGCTTCTTTTAATTAGTTTTGGTATGAAAAACATTAACCTTCCTCGTCTGTCTTCATATGAATAACCGTAAAGTTTCTCTAAGGGTTTTTACCAGATACATCGGTGTGAAATGGTGTGAAGCTGCACTGTCACTGGCAGCTCGATGATTGATGTGTATCGGGAGATTATCCTCTCTAACTGCGCTCTTGATAATCCCGTGCATTCCTTGGGGCTATTCAGTTGATCAGTTTGTCTGCTCACACCCAGGTATGCATCATATGAATCAAGATGATGTGTGGTTTGACGTATCAAGGGGTGTAACCGAAATTAAATAAAAAAACGCCACTTTCACATTGAACAGAAGTAACCACGCCCTGTTATGTAAGAGATGTTTTTAGGAACAAAGAGCTTAAAAAAAACAAAAAAAAAAAGACTGTTTAAGTGCATACCACGCTGGTTAAACCATCTCAACGTGGCCTTTTAAAGGAACCTTTGGAAAGATTGAGTAAAATAGATGTGTATAATCACTCAACTAGTGGCTGCCTCGATTATGATGCTGGGCTGACCTCATTCGTGTGATTGTTGTAACATCTTATCTAAAATGTTATCTGGTATTTGCTCAGTCTGTTTTTACAGCTTCATGGTAAAGTTCAATTCCTGCCACTTCCTTTCCATGTCTGAGCTCCTTCGTTGCCCTTGCCCATCTTACTCCCTCTGTCTCCTTTAAGATCCATCATGCAGACGGTGTTGGGTATCGCTGTTTTTGCCTTCAAGTGTAGGGTGTTGGATTACTATCCTGCTTCCCTGATGTGCTGACACATTGTGTGACATTGAAAACTTTGTTTTTCCTGCTGAAAGAGTTCCCTCCTGTTCTCTCTCTCTCTCTCTTTCTCTCGTGGACGAAAATGCTTTGAACATGAGTTTCTATCTTTAAAATTTAAGACTGCACTTTCACAAGAAGTCAGTCACTTATACCACCAGCCATCAAACATTAAGCTTAAAGATAAGAAAATCAAACATTTGAAATATGCCCTTATTTTCAGTCCTTTTATGTCCTGTCATGAATGAACTTGTCTTCAAAGAATGCATGTATCTGCACGCTTTTATTTTGCCCTTTACTTGATTATGTATTTTGTATGTTTTATTTATCATGTTGCTGCATCTAGGTTTATGGAATATTAAGATTGAATTATTGATTTGAACACAAGTCAAGGTTAAGTTGGATCAAACTCAAACAAACCCATCATTAGTGCAGGTGTTGCCATGGTTCTGGTAACTACACACTCATGACGACTACATGTGTTGACAGCTGATTTTAAGACTTTACTCTGCTACTGTGACTACTTGTTGTGCCCGTAACCTGGGACAGATGTACAGTACTACACCAGACTGTATTTTTCAGAGCTTTAGATATAGTATTTTAGGGCCTCGCTGCCACCAGATCAGTTCCAGGTGGTGTAGCGCCAGTTCTCCAGAGCCAGGATCAAGTTCAGACACATGATACACGCTAGTTTTGTTTTAACGAAGAGCAGTGCAAAGTTTCCTAAACAATACCTAGTATGTTTGCCCTGGGATAACATAACCTTTTAATGTATTCAACTAAAGCCTTCTTTTGAGGGTCCTTTGGGTAATTTGGAATTAGTTGGGAGTTATTACTTATTCTTGAACAGCCTGGACTTTGAATCAAATATATGAGCATGATGTGAGAGTCTTAACCCAAAACAAATGATTGAAACCAGTCTGTAATGGGCTGTATTCCAGTTATTGTACTGGCTTAACATTGTGCGGCTCACAGTCTAAACGTGGACTTTGTTGTTAATCATTACATATTACTGAGAAGTGCCTGCGACAGTTCTCCGAGTGAACCTGTCCTGCAGGATCAGTGAGCTCACGCATCAGAGGCACAGCTCGGTATTATTATATGCAAACAATACAGAACTTGAACACTCAGATGTCCTGATAATAATAACCACATCAGTACATTGTACCCTTGCAGCTATTTAAGTGCACACCCTGCTGTAGTTGTTGTAAAAAGCAACAAAGAACAGTCCGTTGACTTGCTTGAGAAAGTGTGATCAGCCTGCCTGTAGGGTTAGACTTGGTTAGGGATTGTTTGACTCGGCGTTCCCAGTTTAGGGTGGGAGATGAGGAATGTTTGTTTGAACTGGACCCATTTTAATTATAACTTGTTACATGACGTACCGAACGGCACCTTGTTGCGCGTTTGGAAACGTTTGAAGAATGTTTGTTCATTCCCGAGCATGTTTCCTGACTCTCCTAGAAGGGTCTGTGAGGATGTCTGCCAAAAATCAAGAAAGGTAATGTTGCCAAAGAGAACCTAATGTCAACTGCACTGAACTGTCTGGTTGATACCACACCAGGTTTCGTACAACAGTGCTTATGTGCAGGATATCGGGGTATGAGCGTATCTCTTCCTAGAGTAGATTGAACCTTGAGAAGGTCTACCATATGGTCAAAGAAGGACTTTTTATTTCAAGTGTAACACCTCTGGTTCTCGTTACGGGGATAAAGGGCCTGTTACAATGTGCACTTTTGCTACAGCATTAGTGTATTTAATAGTAAATAGAAAACTTTGAAATATGAAGCAGAACATTCTCATGCAAAGACACTTATTTTTCTTTTGTGTGCGTGTTTTGCTTTGTTTTGGTCGCCTTTAAATAGGCCTCTCCAGAACACTCTTAACTTTCCCTTGCAGACAATAAGAGCTCATCCTGTACAGCAGGAGGACATGGACGGACCTAAACAAAGCTGTGATTGTCAGGCTTTATCTGCAGCTGCTGTGTCACTCAAAAGGAACAGGAACAACGTTTACACAAGCTAATGACGCATATAAAGTTCAGATCTAATGTGATGTGTCATGCCAGTAGATTTGTTGGGGATTTTATTTTATCATCATTTATTTTGCTTGTATCTATAAAAGCATGTAGCCACACCTACATTGCTTTTCTTACATAGCACAAATTACTACACAAGCTTATCCTTAATACCAAATCATGTTTATTGTTGTTTTTTTTTTTTTTTTTAAACCAGTAAGATGAACCCCAAATATATTCCCATTATAATGATATATAGGTTGTTTGAGATGCCAAAAATGAAGAATGTCAAACTTTGGGCCGTGGATTTGTCAGTGGATCGAGCGGGTCCCATTTACAGGAGCTTTGCTCTCGTGCAGGCAGCGCAGATTTGAGTCCCGGCCTGTCGCTCTTTGCTTCGTGTCCTCCCCCCTCCACTCTCTCTACCTGTTTTCCTGTCCACCTACTTTCAATAAAGGCCACTAGTGCCTCAAAAAGTTTAAAAAGGACTTAAGGACGCTGGGGACTTAAACAATGACAAAATCCTCTGAACTCTGTGTATTGCTAATGAAAAAGTCTTGCACCACGTTTTAGAAGACTGCATTGGGATTTAATAGTTCTTTAATGATTCGATACGGTTCAAACGTTCACGTGAGTGGAAGCATGCTTTAAAAAAAATAAATAAATTGTGGATCCAGCTTCTGGTAACATGATGCTTATATCTGGCAATATATATGGAAGTGCTACTCCTGAACGATGTGCATTAAGACTTCTTTTTAAAAATCTTTTTTTTAATGGAAATTAAGTCTGTTGTACCGCAAATATTTTAAAAAAACTGAAAAATCTTAAGAAATATGAATTTGTCAGGATCCATGTTTGTTTGTTTTTTTTCTATATCAAGTAGAGGAATAAAATCCAGACTTTAGGCTGGTATTGAGTTGATGTATTTTTCCTGAAGGAGGAAAACAAAGCTCTTTGTTGTGTGGAAAGATGTACTATTATCCTGAAAAGTGACTTCTTCATTCCTAAATTTACTTTTCACTTAAAGAATTTCTAAATTGGGAATATACAGCTATACATTTACTGTAGACTGGATGACTGCCATTTTTCCTGGTCCTTTTTTATCTGACCTCATGTCACCAATACTGGTAAATATACTTTTTTTTTTTTTTTTTTTTTTTTTTTTCATCCTTAAATGTTTTAATAGGCCTGCGTCAAACAGAATTTCTTGTATCATGTTTGTTCCCAATGCAAATCTATGATTCATCACTGAATCACTTGTTTCTATTCATCCACAGTCTTGACTATTTCTCCCTGGTCCGCTGCAAATTAGTTTTTCTTCCCCATTTATGTTTTAATAATAGTTTGTTTGGGTTTTCTGTGTGTGAATCCCATTTCCTCAAGTCGGTCCCTAAAACGTCCGTCACAAACATTGACTTCTGTTTAGCCCATTTTGTTTTTTATTTCTTTTGTTGTTCGTTTTCTGTTTTCAAGAAATATTAATTCAAAAATTCTGTCCCTTTGGACTATTTGTATATTTCCATTTTAGAACTTTAATATTTTGTTGGCGCTTGCTCCACGTTTTAGACACAGTTAAATGAAAACAGACAAAAAAAAAAATAAAGCCTGAAATCATTGGAAGTACCATGTGAATAGTCTGAATGTTTTCAGTGCAGATGGTTATGGTCAGGGATCCAGTGGAAGCCGGATTAGGAAAACAGTCCCGGCAGGAATCTTCTGCATACTTCCTCAAGGCTGTGGTATCCAAAGTTAATGATTTATAACTTGTTCTCATGCACCACCTCTGGCTAAAATCTTCAACTGAAGTAGTTCTGTTAACAAACAGACAAACCACATCCACTACACAAATCACTGCAGGATTATTTAGTTTGACTCTAAACTGTGTATTTACCTTGGGAGAAAGAAAAATAATCATCACAAAAGTCATTTCGCGACTCCGTTTCCCCATTTTCTGTCGGGAGTAAAGCACATGCCTTGATGCAAAGGCAGCACCTTAATCAGAAGGTGCTGTTTGTTGTTGCAGTTTAATCGTTGTAAATTCCTGTGACTTTACCAGACGGAAAGTGTGACTCATTCTTTCCATCATTTCAGGTGGTTCAAGCTAGTGGACAAGTCTGGAAAGGAGGACAAGGTGCGAGGGGAGGTGCTACTAGATATCCAGTTCATTAGAAACAACATGTCGGCGAGCATGTTTGACCTTTCAATGCAGGACAAACCGCGCTCTCGCATCTCCAAGCTAAAGGACAAAGTCCGTGGGAAGAAAAAGGATGGCTTCTCTGACTCTGCCTCGGCTATTGTCCCATCTGTCAGCCAGGTTCTCACAGACAGCGAGGGAGAAGCTGATGCACAGTCACTCAATCTCGCTCCTGCAGTAAAAAAGAAATCAAAGCTTAAAACCCTCTTTGCCCCCAAGAGCAACTTGCAGCGTAACATCTCGCAGTCCATGTCTACGCTTGGGACACTCCCTGAAAAGAATTCATCTCTCACCAGCAGCCGCTCATCCGGCCTCAATGCAGATTCTCCGGATGGTAATTTAACCTTTCACGTCATGTCAACAGTTCTGGTTTTCACCTGCTCCGTGGTGCAATTTAAATAATGCTATTTTGCATTTTTTTTTTTGTGATTGACGTCATGCTTTCCTGTTTCTCCTCCCACAGATAAAAAGAAATTCAAATTTCTGGGACACAAGCGAACAGGGAGCTCGGACAGTAAAATGTCTCTAGGTGCTTTCTCCCTACTCGGTCGCTCCAAGCAGAGCAACAGCGACGTGAACAACCTCTGCATAAATGGCAGCCATGTGTACACTGAGGAAGCAGACGCCAAGAATGGTTCCACGCTTAGTCTGAACAGCTCAGGTCAAGGGTCTACGGAGGATGTCCGCAAACACACCTCTGATGTCTCCGCAGATTCCTTTAAAAGCATTCCCGTCCCCTCATACAGGCCAGAGTCAACAGATGTAGTGGAGCAACAGCGCCATCAAGAGGAGGAGAAAAGAAGGCAGGCAGAAGAAAAGCGCACTGCTGAAGCAAGAAGGTTAGAGGAGGAAGAGAGATACAGAGCAGAGGCCAAGAGGCTGCAGGAGGAAGACCAGCACAGGCAACAAGAGGAACAGGAGAGGAGGAGACGCTTACTTGAGGATGAAGCAAGGAAGAAGAAACAGAAGGAAGAGGAGGAGCTGAGACGGCAAGAAGAAGAACGCAGGACGCAGGAAGCAGCTGAAAATCAAAGGCTCGAGGAGGAACGTCGAAGAGCAGAGGAGCAGAAACGTCAGGAGGAGGCCTCCATGAGCGAGAGGCTGTCCTCTCTGTTTGGAATGATCAGGAAGAAGGAAGAGAAAAAGGAGGAGGTACCACAACAAGCTAGAGAGGAGCAGCTACCCGCCCCGGCCCCGCGCAGTGACTCAAGAGGTCCTGACCAACCCGTTGCCCACTCGACTAACCCGTTTGAAGACGTTCCCCTTAGCTCAGAGCCTCCACTCGCCAGTAATGAAAGTCCAGCTGATCAACAGAAACTCAGCCGCAACCCTCAGACGCCTTCTGCCACAGTCTTCCTCAACCGCACAGCTAAAGTGTCTGCAGTCAAACCCAGGTAGGACTGCTTCTGTGCCACTCACTACACATTTACATTTAAAAGTACATGTTACACTAACATTTACATTTAGTAGATGCTTTTATCCAAAGCATCTTGAAAGTGAGCAACACGATTGAAGCTTTAGTACTTAAAATGAAATATTCATTAAGTACTATATCTGTTTGAAAGACAGAGTAAAGTATAGTGGATACAAAAGTGTTAAAAGTACAGGATGAGGAGGTGACATCTGGAGACACTATCCTTGAAAGGTTTCTTAAAGGTATTGAATCCCAAATAGAGAGTCTGGGCTGAGACTGCTTGGTGCTCACGGATGACAGTGCCTTCAAGAGCTAAAATGATAAAATAATGACAATAAATAAATAAAAGTGAACTGTTGTTTTCTGCTGTATCAACCCTGCTCAGTGACAGGAGGCCGCTGAAGCCCGGTTCTGTTGTCAGAGGGTGAAAGATGGGATATATCCTGGATAGGTCACATGTCCATTGCAGGGCCTCACAGGTGCTCCTACAGACGATTCAGTGTCACTAATCATCCAAACGTGCACGGGGAGAATATTTGAACCTCATGCATAAATTTCTTAAATAAAAACACTTTCTGGTTATTTGGTTTTATTACGCACAATGTCAACACTGATATTTTCAGCCTCCTCAATTGTTTTTAGTCACAGTGACCTAACTGTGTGACTTCCTTTGCATTCCATCGCAAGTTTGACGGACCGGTTTGACCCGTTTGGTGTGAGAACAGATGAGAATCTAGGTGTGGCCTGTGTTTGTGAAGATGATGTGGAGTGAATAGAGTTCACTCACTGAGCCGCGGCGTCTGTCTCTGTGTGGACGTCCGGGCCGACTGGATTGGTTTTATTTCTTACTTCTTTGTTTACATTTATGTATTTTTTATTTTTTTTGTAATTGTATGCGTACTTGATTGGACTGGACTTTATAATTGAGTCATAATGGTAAGACTGTGATTTTTGCTGCCATTTCTGTTACAATTGTCTTTGATTTCAAGATGAAATTGATATAGATTGCAGTTAGGACTTAGAAGAAAGTGTTGGTTACCTGCGATCTGTGCTTTTTGGTTATGTCCTAAGATTAATTCACCGTCATCTCTGAGTCAGTTAAAAATAGAAACGATGATTAAGAAGACATGTGAATGTCAGGCGTTGTCTGTTGGCTGGCCTCAATCGTATAACAATAGGCCATTTTATTTTCAGTGGTAATCCTTTTTTATACCATACCTCTCGTATAATCTTTGTCATGGCTCACTGCTATGCTTTCTTCATAACATTCAGAAAGTGTATTGATATAAGGGTCAGATGTAGTGAGGTTGTACATGGGAATTTTAGCGCTATTACCAACTTTTCGACATGTTATGTATGCTGCTTCATTAATTTCCGTAATATGGTGTTAATCCTTAAGAACGATAACGTAAATTGGTGATGAGTGTTACAGTGGTGAAAGTGACATTGGTCACACTGACCTTTAGGCTTTTGTTTTTACTCCTTGGCAGACTGGCTCAAACTTTGGAGTCTGACCCCGCTGAATCTCGTACTGGTAGTGAGCTTTGCCCTTCCCCAACCAACTCTAAATCTATCCACTCTAGCGGTCCATCTGAGTCCCCTGATACTTTCTCCAACCTCCACTCATCATTGGCTCCTCCAAACATACGCCGAAGTCTGTCGAGTTCCTCTTGTGGCAGTACAGAGAATTTTCCTTCTACGGGAGCTGGAGGATCTTCACCCACCATGGCACATCAGAAGAGAAAAGCCCCCCTTCCACCTTCTTATGCTGAATGTCCAGAGACCCCAACTGGAGGATATCAGGATCCTGATGGAGAGCTCAAAAACCCTGCAGATGGAACACAACAAAGAAAGAGGTTGTCTCTACCACTTCCTGATTATGAAACCCTCTTTCCCCAGAAGAGGCATGGAGTGCAAGCACACAGCAGATGGGATCACATAATTGCTGAAGTCAATCAAAGACACAGGGACACTGCACCCAAACTTTTGGGTCTCGAGATGAGTGTGGATGAGCCAGCAGAACTGCACAAACAGAGTCCTAGGTCTAGTATATCACAGGAAAATCATGTGATGGGAAAGTATCAGGAGACTAAACCTGCATCATCAAAAAAAGTACAGGCCCCTGCTCCCCCTAAACCAGAATCTTCTCAAAAACAGAGCCAGAACACAGCCCCCCATTCTGTTATAGGGCCTAATCCATCTACAGTCCTCTCATCAGGAAAAACCGACCCCTCCATCCATGGGAAGATGTTGCATCCTTCATCTACACCAGCACAAACCAGCCAGATTACTTCTGATACAAGTCCATCGGATGGTCAGATTACAGTGGAAGCCGCCGCAAACAAGGAAGTCCCCCCGACTAAGCCAAGACGAATATTTAGTGGCATAGAGCATGCCCAGAAAGCTGAATCCGCTGTAAAAAGTAACGCCCAGAAAGCTGAATCCGCTGTAAAAAGTAACGCCCAGAAAGCTGAATCCGCTGTAAAAAGTAACGCCCAGAAAGCTGAATCCGCTGTAAAAAGTAACGCCCAGACACTGTCTACTGTGAGCAGTGTGGGTAAAAATGTAAATGAGAGCTTCACTTTGGACCCATTTCCCAGTAGCGAAGTTCTTCCCAACGACCCATGGGAACAGTGGGAGCCGAACCAAGAAGCGGATGGCTTTTTTACTGGGAGTTTGCAGAAAGAGCAGAAATGTGAAGATCATGGAATGACAAAGGATGATCTTGATAAAATCTTCAGTGCCGAAAAAGCAACTGATCCATTTGCTAGTTTGAATGGCAGCAGTTTAAACAAGCAGAGCGACGACAAGAAAAAAGACGACGGTTCAGAGACAGTTAGTCCTGCGTTTCAAAGAAGAAACTCACAAAGAGGAAAAAAGATTCTTCCACCCGCAATCTCCTCAGATAATAATAAGATTTTCATGTCTCAACAAGAACCAGCTTATAAAAAGAAAACATCTTCATCCACAGCCGATCAAGGCTTCTCAGTAGGAGATGTCACCAGCGTGTCTGTCACACCAAAGCCTCATGCTGATGTGAAAACACAAAACGGTTTTCCTGCAGGAGAGGATCCATTTGGAGATGGACATTTTAATGTGCCCTCAGCCATGGCTTCCTCGGAGCCCCTCCATGCAGTGATGGAGGAACCGGCATCTCAGGCAGGAAGTATGTCTGGGGGAAAGACGCTTTTGAGAGCATGGGTCTCACCCTCCGAAGGTCAGCCTGTCAGTTCTCAGAATAGCAATGGAGGTGGGCTTGCCTCCACTCCACGCAGGTGAGATTGCACAGGCTACTTAGTAAGTTTGCATTTTTGGACGTCTTGTCCTGATTTACTTGTGATCATGCTTCTATTAACACGGTGGTGTTGTAATCTGAGTCTAGTTGGGTGTTACTGTTGCGTTGGGCTCTCAGCGACTGTCCTTATTGTAATTCTGAATATTCCACTGGGAAATCACTTGGGAAATTATAACGAACAGAAACACTAAATGACTGTTAAAATAGACCATATTATGCTTGTTTGTAGGTACCTGATTCCATTTTCGGTTCTGCTGAAGTATGCTTACATATTTTCATTTTAAAAAAATAACACGGTTTCCTCACACTGTACTTTTGCTGTAGCATTTTTTTTCACCCACTCTGTCTGAAAAACCTCACTTTAGTTCCTGTTCCTTTGGACCTTCTTGGATAGAGGTGTTAGTCTGTTTACTGACTGCTGACGGCTCTGAAATGCTGGAATGTGACTCAACCGCTCATTCTTGACATGTGCCAGACTTGCTGCTGAGCAAGAAATGTGCAGATTTGTCACCAGGTGATGTTGATAAGTCATGGAAAAAATACCAGTTCTTGGACTAAAGAACGAGGTATTTCAGGCAGCTCTCTGACCAGCTCTCTGTGGGTTTCTTCTGATTTCTTTTTACTTTGCAGAAATGTAATGTACAAAAAAAGGAGAGAAAAACATTCAAAAGCATAATATATCCTCTTGATTTGTTTTCTCAACGATCTTCTGTCACAGCTTGGTATCTTTTGTGAATATCTTTTTGGGGCTTCATAATAATAATGTTAACACTGTTTATAGGCCACATCCTGTGAAGCCTATGAGTGCAACCGAGAGCCAGCATCCCACCAACGCCCCTGCTGTGAAGGAGATAAAGGCGCGGGACAGCACCCCTGGGATAACCAAGGTAAACCAAACTAGTAAAAATCAGTTACAGCAGCTTAGTTGGCTGTTGCTGCCGGGGGATTTCTAGGTTAGAAGAAACATCTCTTTTCACTCTTTAACATCTGTCCAGTGATGCTTTTGTTATGAACCCCATGATTTTAAATTATAAATATATAATTGCATGTGAAAATACCCATCATTATCTTCAAAGTGAATGTTTTTATGCCTCATATGGGCTTAAAGTCCTCCACTAAGGTTACTAAAAGCCCCACTTTTAGTTGCTTTGAAATTTGGAAGATCGAGTTCTGCTCAATTGGTAAAGAAAAAAAATTGCTTCAAAGTTTTAATATGCATCATAACAACTATTTAATGAGTGTAGAATGCTTATATGTATTCATCTCCGTTTATTCCTGCCAGCTTGTGGACTCGACGGCAAGTGGTCCATACGGCCAGCTGACGCAAGAAGAGCTTATCACACTGGTGGTGAAGCAGCAAGCTGACCTGTCCAAGAAGGACGCCAAGATTGTTGAGCTTGAAGATTACATAGACAATCTACTGGTCCGCGTCATAGAGGAGAAACCTGCTATTCTGCAAGCCCTCAACTTTGCCAAGCCAGTGTGAGGGAACGTTTGCTGGAGGCAGAGAGCCCCTCTCAAGGGCTCACTTGGGTTTGGCCTGTGTGTCCACCGTCTCCTGAGAGGCAGAACCACTGTCAACATTTTGGAGTACATGCACTTTTTGTTTCAGAGTCAAAAAGTTTGAGAATGCTGGAAAATGGTCTCTGAATTTATGCGGCTAAGCGATTAAAAAGGAAGTGATAAATCTTTATATATGCAGATGAATGTATTTGGCTTGACACTAAGGTACTGCAGTTTCCTACAAAACACTTTGCCTACTTATATATATTAAGAATGTTAACTTGTACACCACACTTGATCTTCTGTATTGAACTTTATTTAAATCCTTAACATACAGAAAGGACTTTTTTTTTTTTTTCTTCAACATATTTCTGTCACTGTGTAATAATGGTCTAACCTCCAACTTTTTCACATCTGTATTTTTTTAAAGTTGCGCCACTGAAGCCTTCTTTTTTATTGTCTGTCAATTTTTTTAAAAAGTGGTTTTTTTTTTGGGGGGGGGGGGGGGGTCTAAGCAGTCAGGATAATTGTCCCCTCTGTCCTCACCACACTGGAACATCACTATGTCATTCAGGCTTTTCAAAGATAATGTTCCCATTCTTTCTGCAAGAACATGTTATTTTTGAAAACCAGCGGTGACTAAAAGCAAGCTGCTATTCCTCTATGCATTTAACAGTTTCAGTTGTAAAGAAGTTGCAGCAGATTTTAGTTCTTCATGTGATGATGTAGCCTCTGCACATAAGGAAGCAATAGTACCGAATCCAGCTCTTCTCCTATTGCTGCAAGATTTTGATCACTGTGATGTGTTGCTAAATTTATGTAATAAAAAACTATGCCTGTCAGGACAGAAACATTAATAATCAAACTTGTTTATGTATTTGTACTACTTTAATGAATGCCTTTACAAACAAACGGGTTGATGTCTTGGCTGAGATAAAAGCAATGTTCCTCTCCAGAACCTACAGAACCGTGCCTTCTAACTGCTTCTTATTACTTTTAAGAAAAGATTTATTAAGAGGAGAATTCCTGGCTCTTCTTTTTCTGCAGTGAGGGTTGAAAGAATGTAAACTGATGTATCGCGTTTGGAAACGACACTACAGCTGATGTAAATGTCTGAGAGATGTGATGTGCAAGAGTTTGGTTTTATTTGAAATAAAGTTATAGTAATCCACCTGGTTGGTTTTATCTCAAATTATTTACATTTATTTAATAGTATGAAAGATATGTTTCACATATCTAAATAAAATATTTATCCAAAGGCCACATAACACATTCATGACTGTAATTTAATACCTAGAAAAGAAAGTTGCTGAAATACTAAAGATTCTTGAGAAAAGACTAATGCAGGTGTATCCTCGGAAGATCACACAGGTACATGACGGGCTTTGCAATGGATACACTTTTAATTTCCTTTTCGTATCAAATCTTTCAGCTGCTGTATTTCATAATATTTAAAACTACAGGTTGTCAAATGCAGTTGTAATCGGAAATGTGATGCAATGGCACAGAAAGTTATTCTAATGTTCTTTAGTTTAAAAATGTAATAAATTAGGTGGGAAGGATCTCTGCAATGAGCTATGATAGCCTCCAGCAGGCCCGTGATGGGTGTAGAGGATGGGTGGGTGGATGGATGGATGGATGGATGGATGGATGGATGGATGGATGAATCTCCACAATGGAACTGCAAAACTGTAACATGGATGTCTTGGAAAAAAAAACACATTTTTATTGTCATCAACAAAAAATAAATGTATATATACTTTTTAAAAAGAAAAATTTTCATTCAAACACCAAAACATGTTTTTAATCAAATGACCCCATCAAAGAGATATTTCATAGATTTAGAAACATCTTTTAAAAACCTCTTAAAAAGCAATCGACTCCTTGTGCCATGCATGCCAAGTTTACACGTGGGCTTACAAGGGAACGCCAGTGATTTATTTAGTTATTTTACAAATGAGGAGTTGCAGCTATGTTTATAACAAACTTTATGAAGCCCTTTGTGGCTCTAGAGAGAACTGAGCAAAGTTAAATGGCTTGTGGTGTCACCAGGTCTTTTCAGCTGGGTCTTAAACACATTTGAAAATCAAATAAATAAATAAATATTTGGGAATAATAAATAATTAGGAGTTCCCAGACCTCTTCCAGTGAGCAATTCTGTTGAAAATACAAGAATGATCACAGATGAAAAGATGATCAACGCTGGCTTTTACACGGACTTAAAGGCGCTGGTTGAATGTTTACATGGCCATATTCCACTCAAGTGGGTTTTTTTTGTGATTTTTTTTTTCTGCAGAGTATATCCATAGTGCTTATGTGCCATTTGGCACAGCTTCTCATTTTACATGTATGCATACAAGTGGCTATGCTGTAGTGTCCCAGAGCTTCTTGCTGGCAGCACGGTCCGAGTGGTTTCACATTTACAACAATTTATAAGAAATATAAGATGTGCTGAAAGACAACTTGAGAAGCAACCAGTGGGAAAGCAGTTAGAAGAAAACGTTCATAGTAATCCTTATTCTCTGTCTTTTGACCTAAAATTGAATAAATTATCAAATGACAAAAACAAAACAAAAAAAAAAACATGTTTTATTACACTGTTCTAATTTTTTTTTTTTTTTTAAACAGTTAAAGCCACTATATGTAGCAATAACAATTCTAACCACATGGGGGCATATAGATCTGCTCTGGTGCACCAGTTCTGTTCTGGTGATGTCACAAGACAACATGTCGCGTAACATCGTATCTCACGCTGCATTCACTTTTTTGTGACATTCTGCCTGTGGTATCTGAAAATGTGAAAAAACATTTTCCATGAAACATGAAGTAGTAGTATAAAGGTCATAAATAAAACATAAAACCTTCACATAAAGCAACATCAATTCATTCTCAAACAACCCAAATTTAACAATTCAACAATTTTCTCTTTTATGGCAGTGATGTGGGATATTGTAACCTAGTTTAGCACAGGGTTGGAAGATAGTTATGTAAAAGCAGTTTTGAAATCAAGATCAACACTGAAAGTGCAGCTGACAGCGCTCTTGGCTCGGCAGTTGCTGTTCTTCCCCTCTGCTTTATCTCATGTCAGCCAGATTGTGGCGGATGGGTTACAGGGTTAGTAACACAAACACCAGAGTATTTACACAGGGAAAGAGCATGAAAAACATGACCGTTTCTTGAGTGGGATGCTTAAAAACACAGTTCTTTTTTAAACATACTGGTAAACAAAAACAGATGTTTTACACTAGGCCATTTTACACTGTGCAAAAGTTGGTCACCCTTTGGTAAACCTGTGTTTTACTTTACTGTATTCGGATTATTTCAATCAAACCATAATAAAACTGATCATGGTGAATCTTACTATTAGCTAAATACAGCCTCAGATGAAAAACAACATGACCTTTTTCACTATGCCTTTTATATCTAATAAAAACAACACCAAATTGAACATAAAAAAAAAAAATCATGTAGACAAAATTTGGTACCCCCGTGATTCAATGAACTCGGAAATCCACCTTTAGCAGCAATAACTAGAAGTCATTATAATCTCTGAACGCGATCCGGTTGTTTCCAGAATTAGATAAATATACCTTACCGTGGCAAAAAAGAAAAACACCTTCACAAGACCACGCTGGCTGTGGCACAGTTGTTGGCTGCGATGCCGATGCGACGGCGGCATGTGAACATTTTGCGGAGCTCTGCACGGAAACGGTCGTGCAGCCAAGCATAGAGGAAGGGGTTGCAACAAGAGGAACTCATTGCACAGAGGTGACAGAGCAGCTGGATGAGCAGGAAGTACCGCTTGTCAATCAGATCGATGTCGATGTCACGCAGAATGTTGAACACGTTGATGGGCATCCAGCAGATGCCAAAGGCTGCCACCACCAGACTCACCAGCCGGAACGTCTTGCGCTTGCGCATGCGCTGAGCCTCCGCCTGGCTCTGGGTGTGGTGGCCGGGTATGACGCAGCTCCGCAGTTTGACTGAGATGCACAAGTAAGAGATGCAGAGGGCCGATAGAGGCAGGACGTAGGTGATAAAGAGCGTGCTGTAGGCGTAAGCCAGCCGCTGGCTCTCCTGACCCATCCAGAACTCCTCGCAGATGATAAAGCCTTCTTTCTTAAACTCCACATGGTAGGTGTGAGCCACAGCCGGGGCCACAAGACCGCAGGACAGCAGCCAGATCCCGGACAAAAGGTAGGTGCACGCCAACACGGAGATGCGCTTCTTCAGTGGGTGCACCGTGGCATAATATCTGAGACCAAGCAAAACAATTAAGTAAGAGAAGATTCATTTATAAAAATGAGGGGCGGGGAGTTGGGGAGTGGGCACAAGAGTCTTTAATACATGGTTGTAAGCGTTATTGATAAGCAAATTACTTCATTCTGTTAAACCACAGGATAAAACATGTTTAAAAGTGACCACAGAGCTGAGCTGGTGCAAAATGGACTTTCTGTATTTGGCCTCACAAACACCAAATTCATTTGAGCTCTGCTGCAGTATCCAAGGTCAGATAGACTAGAGATGGGAACATACAATTGTTTGATAAATCATCTTCTGTCCTCTTTGTAATGCAGATTTACATATAAATACACCAAAATTAAGGTATTAGGGGATATCTCTTTGGAGCTGCAGAATACAGTGAGCAACCCTTAAAACAATAGTTTTAAATGTCTTCAGCAAAAGACAGTTACAGGTAGAAAAAAATCATCTCGGGATTTGTCATGCTCAAAACATCTGAAGCATGACCTCTTATTAGAAATCTTCCACACCACATTTCAGGACTTGTAGTTGGGATAAATTCTAAAAAGAAGCCCTGAATCAGTATAACATGCTTCAGTTGTGCTTACTGCTGCTTTGGAGACTCAAGATACGTCTGACACTGCGCAGTTTTGTCCACAAGAGATAAAAGCATTCATTCAGAGCAACATGTATGTAATATCTTGGTTTTAAAAGAGTAACTGCAGCTGTTTCGGAGAATGTTTAAAGCTTAAAACCTTCCACTTTGTTGGAATTAAACACGACTGAAAGCTTTACTTACAGGTTGTGTCCACAGACTGCAGCTTTAACTCACCTGTCCACACCGATGGCAGTGAGCGTGAAGACCGACACGTACACCGTCACTGGCTGGATGAGGTACACCAGGTAGCACATGAAGCGGCCAAACACCCAGCCGTGAGGGTTGAAGGCGTAGGCCAGCGTGAAGGGAACGCACGTGGCACACATCAGCATGTCGGAGAAAGCCAGGTTTCCAATGAAGAAGTTGGTGACATTGTGCATCTTGCGAGTGCGGCAGATGACATAGAGGAGCAGATAGTTGCCGAAGACGCCCACTAGAGCCACAAGAGTGTAGCAGGGGATGATGAGCAGCTTGAAAGACTGCAGCAGCTCCACGCCCACAAACTGAGGGAAGCGTTCAGAGGAGCTGTTCTGCAGCGCCACCTCAAACACACGACCTGTGTCATTGCCACTTACGTTACACACTGCACATGGAGGGGTGAGCTCGGCTGCCCAGCCGCTGCCTGCGCCCTCCATCCAGAAAGAATGATGGCAACCTGCAAGGATGACATCACGATAATTAAATAAAACAGTTTGTGTGACAACAACTAATGCGTTAGATTAACCTTATTAGTCAGACCCCACTTCGATGCAGTTCCTTCAATGACCACTAGGGGAAGGCTCCAATTTTGATTGACTGCCATGTTAAAATGTCTAGCTTTGCAGCAGAATTAATCATATTTACAGCTTGATTTGCAAAAAAAAACGGTTTCGGACTCCAAACCTAGTTTTAGCATGCCAAATTCATGCCATAAATTTGGCATTCACAAAAAGTGTACATTTGACCAATGTTCCACATCAGATAAAATGACATAAAGCAGCACATTTATGCACAAGTCCTTTGATTGATGGCTGACTACAGCTAATGGCTGGCTGTCATCACTTCCTTTGCAGTGTAACCGCCTGACTTCTGACCTAACTGGGTCCCACAGCTGCAGTCACTGCTCATGGGCCTTGATGGTAAGATTGTCAGGGCTGCCGCTGATTGCAACCAGCTTGAGTCAGCGCTTGCAGTTCTCCTTTTGAATGTTTTTTTATTTATTTATTTATCAAAATTAATGCATAGTAGCATTAGTTAGGATCACAGTTAGCATAAGCGAAGCCAGCCAGGCTAAAATAGGTAACTTCTGGTGGCTGAACTGCGATGGCCATGTTCCAGCTGACTTCCAGACCTACCCGTTCTGCCTATTTGCCCATTTTTGAATTAACTGGGGCTGAGCAGTGTCAGTTACCAAAATGGTGCAGTGCAGAAATCTGGAAAGTTTTCACTGGCTATAGTTAGAAGCCGTTCGGCTTTGAACGGGAGTTCAACTGCTGCGTAATTCTGGCATCAGGTGTGCAGCCTGTCTTTGTCAGCCAGGTGCTGCTCAGATATTTTAATAGTCAACACAAAGATGGAATATTGAGGAGAAACTGCATGTTTGACTCAGATCTGCTCTGGATCACCATCTATCGCCACAGGTTACTAGTCTTTGTGTACACAACTCAGGAGGAATTTATCAATAATAATAATAATATTGCAGAAAGACAGATATGAACATGAAAACTGTAAAGGTTCTGACATTTAAAAGGTGTCTTTCAGTTAATTTTGATCTGCCATAAACAGTTTAAAGTACAGCTATATACTATATAATATAATTATATTTTGATCATTTTTTCAAATGTATTTTTCAGTGTTTTCTTTTGACATCTTGATTCCATTCCCCCTCCTCCCCATATTCTGATTTTGCAGCACTGTGGGCTGCAGAAGCAGGTGGAGCCCATGCCACAATATCATTTGGATTCATACAGTACTGAAAGGTCAGCAAACAAAGATTTGAAGCGTTTCACATCTACTCGCCAATAACTGAAAGTCTGAAAGAAATACAGATTTGTGCAGGAGCAAAATGTAACGTTAAATGGAGTCAGTCACGTGACTTCAGGCTTCCAACTCCACTAAGAGAAGCAGATATTTGAACGATTTACTAGGTTGTTTAAATATCGATTATCCCTTCTGAACGAGCAGCAAAAAGAGAGAATGAGAGAAAATCAGAGTTATGAAAGTGACGCCAGATATGGACACATTATCAGCGGAGCTCATCGACCACCTTCTGAAATATTTAGGTTGTATTATGGTTGTTGAAAAGCGACGCCGTTTTGAAATAGCGATTCAAGTGCAGCAGCTGGGCTCTAAAAAAATGTCTCTTGGTAATACACTGTTGACCAAGAAACCACGAGCAATTTAAACGCCTCGAGCATACTTAAACAACTTTCTGACTATTAAACCAAAACGCATCAGATGCTTTCCACACACTTCTATTTTCTCCTGGTTATAATAATAATAATAATATATATTTTTTAAATCTATCAATTTTCCATCTCTGTTTGCCGGGAACAAATAAACACCCCTACCTTATGTGGACTAGTCAGTTTTCAGATGCAGATTGTCCGCCTCGTCTCAGCGCAGCTCGTGTGCGCCTCCGGAGAGACGCGCGTCTCTCACATAAATGAAGGGAAACGAGGTCTCGCGTTTGAAGACACGCAGCTGCTCTCCTGTCCCGTCTTTCAGTGCCCAGCAGCATCAGTGTGTGCGGTTACGTCTTCAGGGACAGTCGTGTGCTGCTAGTAGATCAACAGGTGCGGCGGGCGAGGATGGCAGGCTTTTATAGGTGCGTTCAAGTTGACTGACAGCTGACTGAAGGAGTTTCTGAGGTGCGTGACGGGAGGAGCCCTCAAGCATCTCCTGCACTTCTACCAGTAAATGCTACTGGCTGAAGATGATTTACAGCTTCATTAATCCTTCGTGCAAGAGTCCATAATCATTCCTTACTTAAAGATGCTTTAGTTACCATACCCAACACTGTGCCAGCAACAAATTAAGAATATTCCAGAGAGAGGAACCTTAAAACATCTCAGTCATGTATATCTACAATATTATTGCGAATGACTTTAACCTTTTCAAATCCATGCACCAGAGGTCACCCTCCTATCCACCGAGGTCACTGCCTCAGTGGCTCTGGCATGTGATCTGTCATCCTTCCATGACTGCAAATGTTTGCAAAAGGCACAGAGGGGCAAACTGATAAGTAGGTGACGTAACGTGAATGCTGTGTGGCCTTTGTGAGGACAACATTCAGAGGTCTGACATGGTGGCTCATTCCTACTGTACAAATCGAATCTCAGATTTTCCTAAACAAGCCGGGATGGAGAAAAAGCCGCCGTGCCAGCAGGTAGTGGTTAGAGGATTGATTCTGAACAGTCACCAGCCTTGTGTGAAGCCGGATGGCCAGGCCTGGTATAGATCGTGAGGCGATGCTCACGGTAGGTGTCTTATCTAGTGGATCTGAGGTTTCAGCACATTTCATTTGAAGCTGCAAGAGTTTCGTTTTAATCAGTTGCGGGGAACTCTCCAAAGTCCAAACTCTCCAATGCCTCAGCCTCTTACCTGCAATATTAAACCTAAGGTTTATCTCTGCGGTTCTGACACATGCACTGGGACCTTTCAGGCAGATTTCAGTTCTCACCAAACACAAATGACAATTACTTTCCTTGCTATTCTTTAAGTCAACAATGTTGAGCTCCATTTTATTAAATGCCAAATCGTATCTGTTTGGACTGATGTTCACAGATGAAAAGCTAAATCAAACGAAAGTTGAGACAAGGAGGGTTGAGAAGTTCACCTCCCCAGAATCTTCTGGGAGGAAAGACTACGTCCAGCTACATCTGCGGCTCAGCTTTTCTGTGAGTAAGTAAAACTGCATACGCACAAGTGGTCAGCAATCTGGAACAGGAATATGCAGAGCTGATCAATTCAGTCCGATTTGCTTCTACACCTCCAATATAAACACATTAAAAGAAAAGTTATGCTCAGGATCAGACATGAAAGAAAACTGACAGGAGGAAAAGTATGTCAGTAATTAGGCCAGCCAGCAAGTGTGCTGAATGGAGTTTCTAAATAACATTTAAAAAGAAGCCGAATCAGGAAACTACATTTTATGTTCATTAAAGGCAAAAGCATTGTTCTTTCTTTTTGAACTGATGAATTGCTGCACAACAATATTTGTTCCTCGTAACTTGCGTCCAAACAGACGGGGGTGCAGGGTCCTGGTTTTAAAAACAGTATAATTTTCTTTTGAAGTTTTTCACTTAACCTTCAGATCAAGGACCTCTTGTGAAAACTTTGTAAAAGGTCCATCAGGGGGATGATTTATTCTAAAACAGCAGCAGAGGAAAAAAACATCAGATACAGGAAACATTTACAAGACACAGTTAAACACAGTCCTGTTTTTGAAAAGACTTGCTCACGGTTAGCTGGGTTAGTTCAATAAGTCTTTTAGTCTGACCATCACAAGTTCTGGCAATTATCACCATGCATTTTTCATGGTTAGTTGCTGGACTACAGAGACGACTATATAAACAGGTGTAGACGGCAATTATCACCATGCATTTTTCCTTTTTCTTTTATTTTAAATTTGTTTTCATTTAAACCCATGAAGACAACTTTTAAAGGATGCATTCTTTAAGAAAACTGCAAAAGATGTATTATATTATGGGTCTTTTCTTGATCCACACTAAAACTTCTTAATTTAAGAAACAAAAACGTGACATAATGACTATTTAGCTGAAGTACAGCAAAAAACTATGAAAACAGGCCAAACCACTTTGTGAGCGTTTCTCCAAGCACCACAACACCGGTTTTGTATCTTTTATATGGTTTGTTTTTTCATCAAAATCCTGTCTGACCACATTACTAGTGTTTATGTGACTTCTGATGTTCTGAGGCCTCTGGATTGTCCTTTAGATTTTTAGTTTTTTTAGTTTTGTTTGGACTGATCATCTGCGAACCAACCTCTTTTTCCATAATAACAAGCCAAACTTTAGTGTTCCTCCACCTGTGTTTTCTTTTTGTTGTGCATGTGAGTGCTGTGCCAGGTACAACGAAGGGTGAGGTGACCAATATAAGCACAAAGATAGTGTGAAACTTTGCCTGGCCCAGCAAGAAAAGCCAGTAGGAAGCCCTTCAACAGTCAGTCAGCACACATTTCATAAAATTCCCTTTGACAATAGTCACAGCAAGTATTGAGGATAGAAGTAGCTCGACAAAGAAGCAGATTTGTACCAGGTCTGGTAACCAAGTTGAAGTCTCGACACTCAGTCTGAGTTGGTGCCCACAGTTGAGGGTCAGACAAAACTGTATACAAGGGATATATTTGAGTTAAATGTTATTTGTTATCTGGGTCTGCTTCTAATAAATAGAAGCTGCATTAGTGACATTTGTTCCTGTAATTACTTAAAATCCTAGTGCAGCACTGGTCCAGCCTATTCAAGTGCTAATGTAATATATAACTGCAACTTTCTCCATGTGCTTCTTTGACATTTGTGTTGAAGATTTTCCAGTAATGACAAGATTCTTTTTATTCTTTTTTTGCACCTGTTGTTCCAAGTTTCTGGGAAGGCCATGCATTTATTTTTTTTTCTGAGGTGTTTTCCTTGATCATCAACCATTTTGGTTTAGTCCCTCTGAGTAGGGGGTTCACCACAGCAGATCATGGACCGCACAGTCATTTGGCTCGATTTTACACGACGCAACCCTGCACGCACGGGTACAGAGACAAACAGCCATTCACACTCACACACCTACCTGGAACTTAGAATTATCAATCAACCTAGACATACCTGTTTTTGGATTGTGGGAGGAAGCCGGAGTACATGGAGGGAACCCACTCGGACTCCCCCCGGGCCCAGGAGTCAAACCAGGAACCTTGTTGCTGTGAGCAACAGTGGTAACACCATAGTCACTGTGCAGTCTGGGTGTTTTCCTTGATCAACCTCAACAAAACCCGCCTCTCAACAAGTCTTCTCCTGCCTATTCCCTTCATGACTCTGTTGTCTAGCAATATTACCATTTATTCTACATTAACAGCAATGTTTGGTAAAGTATAAGGCATAGAAGCCTCAACCTTAATGAAGTTTGCAAACTCTTCTGTAACAAGAGAACGTCATAAATTGTCATTCTTTTGTACAGAACTGTAGAGGATGACACCTGTTCAGATCATTTCTGTTTGACTAATTTCCACTTGAAAGCTATTATTTTGCAAGACACTTAAGCAGCAAGTGCTGTTCAGATTGTATTGTAGTCCCATTTTGTGAATAGCATTTGTTCAATAGTCAATATCAGTAATGGCTAAATGACTGAACACTGCCAATCAGCTAATCCTCTGCTGAGCAGAAGCGAGCTTGAAGGAAAGCCTAACACCTGAAATCAGTTAGCTCTGTGGTATTAAAAGTCTGCTCTGCTTTCACTCTCAGTGGGTTCCTCCGAATTTACCGTCTGGTTCGGCATCCTGCTGTTAGATTTCAAAGATCTCCTCGAACACCTCATAGTTTTGGGAACAAGTATATTTATACTGGTGTCGCTTGTAATTACAGTCTAGACTTAGATAAATGTTGGTCCTTAGATGCATGTGTTATGGAGCACATCAGATGCCAGATTAACTTCTCTTAGTGTGACAATCAGCTGGTGTGTCATAGTGGGAGATGGAAGTGAGTACCCAGGTCCCAGGTCCCAGACAGACAGAGAGGAGCCTATAAATATTGATTGAAAAGAGGGAAAAAAAGTTTCTTTAAAATAAATGTTTTTTTTTTCCCAATGTATAATTGTTAAATAAATTTTCAGAATATATCATATTTTTGGGGGGTTAGAAAAGTGTTGAGGTTGTCTTCGAGATCTTGCTCTTTTATGCAGTTTTGTGCAAAATAGTTTAGTTTGGCTTGTACATGCATCCCCACAGAGCCATGTTACTGGTGCTGCAGCACCACGTCTGAACTCAAAAACAAAAATACGGTTTTCAGAAAAAAGAAAAAAGGCAAGATAAGAAAAAAAAAGCAATAAAGCAGCTTCTAAGTTTAGTTAATGAATTTTTAATTCAAAAGAAAGATGAGCAGAGCAACAACTCTACAACAAATATGATTTAAAACAGTATATCAAGAGTCTGGCTTGGATTCAATTTGTGCTTTGGCAATAAAGACTGTACCTGTGAGCAACTGACAGTGTCATGTATTACATTTAAAGCATTACCTCACAGCAATAAGGCTGTTTCCTAGTAACCTGGTGTTAATAGATTCATCACAATTGTAGTGTGTGCTGACGGTGAACCTGCAACTGCACATTACAGTTAATGTAAAGCAATTTGCTATAGTTTTACAGCCAGTGTCTTTCTGTGTGGGTTCCCTCCGGGTACTCCGGCTTCCTGCCACAGTCCAAAAACATGCATGTTAGGTTGCTTGATAATTCTAAATTACCTGTAAGTGTGAGTGTGAGCGTGCATGGTTGTTTGTCTCTGTATGTGGTGCTGTGATAGACTGGCGACCTGTCCAGGGTGTACCCCTGCCTCTCGCCTGTAATGAGTCAGGACAGGCTCCGGCAAACCCCCGTGACCCTGCAAAGGATAAAGCGGGAATAGAAAATAGATGGATTTAACACAGAACTGAGGGGAATAAGTCCAATTTTTAGGCAGGTTCATTTGATATGTTAATTTGAAAGGAAGTACTTGCCATTAAAATTTAGAAATTGAAAAATGAATGTAAAAATTCAAGCATCACTTTCTTAGGAAGTCTGGAGACTTCATGTTTTTGTTTAGTCTTAATAAAACAGCATCTTGACAAAGATTTAATGTAACATGATTCATTTTGGTTAGCATGACTTAAACTCTTAATCTATGTGATCTTCAGTTTTAGAAATAACTGCAAGGAGTGCTCATTTGACCCTTCAACATCCTCTTAGGATGTTCCTGAGAATTTAGTCGTAAACTAAAGGTATTGAGTGGAAAGCAATCATTTGTAGCAGGTGAAACTTAAACGAACCTAAAAATATGAATAGTTTTGTCTGCTTTATTGTGTAATATTTTATTTGGGTGATGAAGATGTGGTAATAGCAGCTGTGTGGGGTTTGTTTAAGCTGAGCTTCAGGGGCTCAGTGGGATATTTTTCCATAGGGCCCATAATTCCTGGTAGCACACCTGCTTTTAACAATAATAACAGTTCAAAGGAATACTAGTAAGTCTTTGAACTTCTGAAAGACGTTCAAAATGAAACGGTATGGCTATATGAATATATGGATCTGATACACTAGTGTGGTAAAATGATATCTTGTTTTTTGTGAGGTGATGTTGTGTGAAGTCCTATCAGTGTCTTACTGCTGTAAAGAGCAGTCAGCATGCTCAGTTTGAAGAATCAGACAAATCCTGACTGAAAACCAAAGCCAGTTGCTGCTCACAACAAGGAAATCACAAGCATAGTTTCATCAATAAACAATTCAGTCCATGAATGGCGCGTTCAGCAAATGTGTCATTTTAGGTTTTCTTTTACTCCGGGACATTTTGTGTACTTGCGTACTTTCGTCACAACTACCTCTCAATCAAAAGACACCAGTGCATGAGTCTGGTCAAGGTTAGAAGCAGAAATTCACTTTTTCAATTAAAATACAACAACACATGAACAATATAAACTTATATACTGTGTGAGTATTTAAAACTGTAACCCTTAAAAATGCAAAATCACTTGCTTATTTTGTTTGTTTCTCACACTTGTTACACTTCTGGGTACATGTTAATATTTGTGCATTGGCTGCAATTGGTTTATAAACTTGAAAGCTCTAAAAATAACTGTAAATAACTGTAACACTATGTACACGCAAGCATGTTAAGATGCAAATTGAACAGGTCCAACTAAGCTCTAATGGCTCAGACCCCTCATGATGGAGCATGCTGATTATCTCGGTGGTTTACTTGGGGTCACTCATGTTGAAAAGACTGAGTGCACCACCTCCATTAAATACAATACACTACCTGTTTCCCAGAGCTCAACTGTGTGCAGTAACAATAATGGCAGATCTCGAAATGAAAAAGCAGGATATAAAGCCAGGAAGATAAAAGCTGTATGTTACTCAAAAGAAAATGATTTTCTTTAGGGAACAAACAGATAATAACTCTCAGCAGAGGATTAGCTGCAGATGTTTCCAAATGAACTGCCATTTGCTGTGTAGTTCATACACATCCTTTGGAAATGGAGATGCGGTGAAAGGAAATACTCTAAATCACATTATTCGGCTCATCCTGCAGTAAAAAACGTAAGCAATCCTATAATAATCAAAGTCTGACATTTCACACTTCAGATGTTGTGCTGATTAAAAATCAGATCCAATAGAGAGCTTTAAATTATATGGTTAGGTTTTGGGGGATGAAGTTTAAATGTATAAATATACACTTCATTTAAAAGCAATGAATCATTATTATCAAGGACAGACACAAATTAAATCACAGAAAAAAAAAGACTCTCCTCAAAAAATTTCACATGTTTTTCTCTGTTTAAAATTACTACTTTGATTATACTGTTTTTATACAGAGAAAAAAAATACATCTGTCAATCAAGTTTGATCACTTAAAAGACCCTCACAGTCTGATCTTGCTGACATTTACAGCGATATAAACCTCTGCTATGAAAAGGGATTTCAATTAAAAGAAAATATTCAAACAATGTTTTTTTCTTTTGCAGCATTTAAGTAACTGGATTGGTCAAAGTAAATACAATGAGCTTGAATCAGAACATTACATAACAGGTATAACTAGAATGGGTTTCATGCAGAATGGAAAGCTGTTTTGACACTTTTTAAAGCTGTTAAAGATGCATGGTCAACGAGAAGGAGGTCAGAGCCCGACTGAAGGACTGGACGTCATGGCTGTTAATTGCACTCATGTTGATCCAACCAGTGGGGAGCAGGTTTTGTTAGACACGGAAATATGAGAGGGAGTAAGATGGAAAAAACACTATATTGCCAAAAGTATTTGCTTACACATCCAAATAATCAGAATCAGGTGTTCCACTCAGGCTTCACAGGTGTATAAAATCAAGCACCTAGTCATGCAGATTGTTTTTACAACTATTTCTAAAAGAACGGGTCGCTCTCAGGAGCTCAGTGAATTCCAGCATGGAACTGTGATAGGATGCCACCTGTGGAACAAATCCAGTCGTGAAGTTTCACTCACTGCTAAATATTCCACAGTCAACTGTCAGCTGTATTATAAGAACATGGAAGTGTTTGGGAACGACAGCAACTCAGCCACGAAGCGGAAGGCCACGTAACCTGACGGAGCGAGGTCAGCGGATGCTGAGGTGCATAGTGTGAAGTTTGGTGGAGGGGGGATTATGGTGTGGGGTTGTTTTTCAGGAGCTGGGCTTGGCCCCTTAGTTCCAGTGAAAGGAACTCTGAATGCTGCAGCATACCAAGACATTTTGGACAATTCCATGCTCCCAACTTTGTGGGAACAGCTTGGAGCTGGTCCCTTCCTCTTCCAACATGACTGTGCACCAGTCCACAAAGCAGGTCCATGAAAACCTGGATGACAGAGTCTGGTGTGGATGAACTTGACTGGCCTGCACAGAGTCCTGAACTCAACCCGATAGAACACCTTTGGGATGATTTAGAGCGGAGACTGAGAGCCAGACCTTCTGGTCCAACATCAGTGTGACCTCACTAATGTGCTTCTGGAAGAATGGTCAAAAATTTCCATAAACACACTCCTAAATCTTGAGGACAGCCTTCCCAGAAAAGTTGAAGCTGTTATAACTGCAAAGGGTGGACCATCGTCATATTGAACCCTATGGATTAGGAATGGGATGTCATTTAAGTTTAGTGTCAGAATGCTTGACATTGCTGTGGTTCATTTGTGCTCAAAAATGTGCAGCAAATGTTACTTAGCTTTATTGAGGGATGAAGGTGCTCAGAAAAGTGAGGGCTGAGAAAACTAATTACAGTTAACAGTGTTTGGTTGGTGCAGTGAATCAATACACTATTTCACTTAATAGCTGTGCCATATTCTGTGCTTTAGTCTCCTCAGCATTCGAGTTTTGTTTAGTGAGATGATCCCAGTGACCCGGAGCAGCCAACAGCTTCAGTTTTTCTCTTTAACCCTCCTGTCGTGTTCGGGTCAAATCTGACCGTTTTACAACTTATAATACTCATAAATATTATGTTTTACATCTGATTACCTCAAGACCTTATGATATCCTTCACACTGTGTACTTGAACATATAAAAGTGATGATCACCTATTTCATTCAATTTTGAGTGTTTTAATCAACCTTGTTACACCTGTGGTGTTCCCGGTCAAAAGTGACCGTCATAGGAAATGAATGGGTATCCAGAGTAAATTCATTCAACATACAGAAAACATCCCCATACACACTGCCCCAGCTCACTCACACACTCTCTCACACACACACACACACACACACACACTCTCTCACACACAAACACACTCACTCACACACACACACACACACACTCACTCACACACACACAATGTCTTTTGTGGGTACACGTGTCTTTCTGCTTATGTGCCGATCCTCTCACGTGAACCAACTTCCTAATGATACAATGTATCATATGTTTACACAGACTAGACAGGTGTCTATTATGTGAACCCATTTCTTTCCCACGCTTCTGTACCTATCACACGTGAACCACACCTTCCAGACTAATCAATATATCATTTTTACACAACCCCATACTATATATATATATAGCTCGATGTTTGCCTTGCATTCCTTTTACTCTGAGCACAATGAGTAGACGACTGAAGCGTTTTTCTGTGGAAGAGGTTCTGGTCCAGGTTCTTGGGCATGATGAAGAGGGCACTGAAATTGAACCAGAGATAGAGGAGGATGTCTCGGAATTGGAAGACATCACAGATTTTGAACCAGACTCTGAGGAGACTGACCAGTCAACAGATGGAGAGGGAGAGGCACCTGAAGAACAGGCACCTGAGGAAACATTTCAGTCCAAAAGTGGACACTTGCTCTGGTCATCATCCCCCCAGGACCGAGGAGGTAGAGTGAGAGTGGAAAACATCATAAAGATGACACCAGGACCAACGCGTTATGCAGCATCTCGTGTGGATGACATCAAGTCCAGCTTCCAACTCTTTTTACCAGAGTCCAGTCTGGTTAGGAGCATGCGCACTCCAGCCCCAGCCCTGGCTGCTCTCCCCCAACAAGGACATTGCCAGAAAAGGAAGCGTTGTGGCCTCTGTGCCCCTAGAGACATCAAAACGAGCCTGACATGCTGCAAATGTAATGCTTAGGTTTGCAAGGCCCACTCTGACCTGAGTGTCACATGCCACTCATGTGCATGAATACACACACAAACACACACACACACACACACACACACACACACACACACACACACACCCTGTTGAGTTTGGTGTTTGGTTTTCGATTTATTTTTTGTATTATATGTTCATTTTGTAGTTTATTTTCAGTGCCCAATTGTATTTTCACTGATGTTATTTAATGTTTACATCTACAAATTATTGTTAGACACTACTTTTAAATGTTGTTCTCAACTAAAGAATGTTTAATAAAAAAATTGGTGGTGAAATCTTTTTTGTGTGCTAATTTAAGAGCAGTTAAAACAGACCGGTCAATTTTGACCGGGAACACTAAAGTAGGGGGCTGAATGCGAACACGACCGGAGGGTTAAATGGCTCTGATGAGTATGCATCACTCTACATGAGCTCAGCTTCTTTCTACCTGGTAAAAATTTTAGATATATAGGACATTTCATATGGGTGAAAGATGCATCCTGCAAGCAAGTGTCATAATAGCACTGCATGTGTGTTGTTCACCTGGGGATCACATCAAATCATGCTCTCTATTCAATTAGCTGAGCTGAGGAACTGAGTACAGTGATGTCACTGATTTGTCAGCTTGAGACAGCCACTTAACATGATGGAGTTTGGCTTTTACACGTAGACCAAGTGCCCAACTGCTTCAACCAGTGAAGGAAATTAGAACGTGAGCCTGACCTAGAGCAACACTGTTTTCCAGCAGTAGCACTGTGATGTTGTATTTCACTATGCTTTGATGCCAGGAGTGAAAAGAAGTTGTAAATGGAACCTTGTGCAGTAGAAAATTCAAACAAAAGAAAAAATAAATAAATAAATAAAACCAGTTTGTGCGGGTGTAGGTTTATTAGATGCAGTGCAGGAACAAGGAAACAAAGTTTATCTGCCTCGCTGTGACTCACATGATGCTGAGAGGAAATACAGACACTTCTTTGAACAACAAAAGCCAAAGAAATCCTGTCTGACAGTCTGATTTATGCTGGGCCGAATCTATCTAACTTCAGAAAAGGAAACTGAGTTGAGAATGAGTTGCAGCATGTCTTTGTAAAAGCAGGACAGCGCCAGGCTTATCAATCTACCAGTTTCACTTCACAGATTACAGTCTCATTTCGTTTGGGTTCTTCTTGGCATGTGGTCTCACTTAACAAAACTGTTTAAAAGCTTTTACATTACCTTCCTACCATATACTGTAGTCCAAGCAATGAGATGACGACTAAGCATAGATGGGCTTCATTCCCTGTGAAGCACAGTAACGCACATGCAGAGCATCTTGCCTGCAAGACTAAAGGCAGAAATCATCACCTCTGTTCAAAGCAGCAATGATAATCTGCAGAGGTGAGAACTGCCAGTAAGCTGATTGAAAACAACAGTATCAATAAAAGAAGAAGTCTTGTTTATTTAGGTTCATTGATTCTGATTGAGTTCTGCTCAGATGGGTTGTGGTCAGATACTGACAGAAGCTTTTTCCATGCATATTCCCCACTGCTTGTCATCTTAGTGTCATCCTGGTGCCAGGGATCCTGAGATATCCCTTTGTCAGGGACATCTAGGATATCTCGGATCGCCGCCACTGTATTCTGTTACCTGTTATCCTTTTGTCTGAGATGCATTTTGAAAATTACAGATGCAATTCAACCATCACCACTGTGAATAGCATATTTGCAGACATTACATATAATTTTCCAGGGGAAACTGAAGTTATATAGACAATATGATATAAGCTTCAGTGTCAATCAAACATTGTTCAGTTTATAGCACATTATGACAATCTTCCATCTGCAGAGTAATATTATTATTTTTTTGCACATTTCTATTTTTCCTTATATTCAATTTCTATCTTGGACGCTATGAAATTAATCTCATCTGCAAAAATGAAGAAAATCAATGAAAGAAATTCTCCAGAGCTCTTCTGGTTTGTCTGCAAGTAATAACTGTGTGTTCGTGACCATTCATCATCTATTCAGGACTAATCCTTGACATTAAACCTTATTTCATCTCCTTTTCTTAAATATCAACTTTTCTTGAAATATGAACATTGTCAACATTATGTCACAACAACTTGCACTTCTATGGGTCCATTATTTAAAAATCGCTATTCAAGTCCTCTTCTTCACTGATGCACAAATGAGTCATCCTCAGCTTTCTACATCTGCAGATCTGGTAGATCTGTTATTTACGCTTCATATGCTCAATTGAATGTCCAACAATTTCAAACCTGTAAACTGGTTGTAGTGTGTTTAAGTCCTTACCCACTACCACAAGGAAAAGAGAGAACTCACCTGCTCCAAGTTTGGATATAAACAGCGAAACAGACTGGAGAATTGAACGTGATTATGTTTTGGGATTTAAAGCTCCTGTGAGACTCACTGGCATGTTGTGAGTTAACGGGAGGGACGCCTTTGAATTCATTTTGAAGCACATCCTTGAACATGAAGTGCAGGACAATGGGAAAAGAATTGCGGACTTGCACAAGTCTGGTTCATCCTTGGGTACAACTTCCTGATACCTGAAGGCCTCATATTTATCTTTTCAAACAGTAACACACAATAAAGCAGAGAGGAAGATGCACCCCTCAGCATGTTAACGGGAAGATGTTTTGCATCACTTTGACAACTGCTTGCTTGGACTGCGGTTTCCTGCTGTGTCTCACCTGTTTCACCTTAACACGGTTAAGCCAGCTCCTCCTCGCTTTATCTTCCCGGCATCCTTCCCTCGTTCTCTTCAACATCTAAAAAAAACAGATTGTAATCATCTATGACCTTCATAACACTTTTTCAGTGTTGCACAAAAAGAAGAAGGTTTCTTTACCCAAGAGATTATTTTCTTTAGTGAAAATATTCGGTTTACATGCATTTGTATTTTAAACACATTTTCAATGAAATGTTGCAGCTGAGAATCAAACCAGAAACTGTCGTGTTCGCACCACAATGCTGCAGTGCTCTATTATTTAGGCAAAAAACAATGTAACAGTTCTTGTTATGAAAGTGTTTTAAGTTTAAGCTTTACTGTATCTGAGTACCAAACAGACAATCACGAGGGACTGTTTAAGCTCTCATGTTTTAAAAATGTCTAATTATATAGGTTTGTTTGTTTTTTCAAATCCAGTTTGAGGTGAGAAAGCAAGATTCTCTCAATATTATGGTGTTCAATCTGGATAACGTTACATATTGATGTATTTTACCTCTGATCAGGCACAATTTGGATGGTTTCATACCTCTTGGTTGACAGCATACACTGTAGAGGGAGAGAGGAGCGTTCAGCGGGAGAGAAGGAGCCACATCACACAATGATTTCACATGAAAAAGCTGTGAATTGAAATAATGTTACAAACTGAATTTATGCAGGCCACGGATCATCATACATTCGGTTTCAGAGGAAGAGAATAGGATGTAGGAAGAAAGAGAGAGAGTGGGAGCTGGAACAACCTCAGAGCACAGACTGATGACACAAGTGAAACAGCAGACCGCCGTATGTGAACCCAGTATGGTGGGCAGCTTGTGTAACATATTTATCACACTTTTCATAGATGTTCAGCTCCTAATAATTAAAGTATTTTCATTTTAGTAATGAATAGAGTGTTCTTCATATCTAGCAGTCTTGCAGTATGGCTGAAGCGAGCGTGCTCACAAAGGGCAGCAAAATGTGTCATAAAACAACTCCCTTGTCTCTGGCCTGAATCTCTTATTTTGAAGGGAGACAATCCCCTTGGTTATTACAGTGTGATTCCTGGTAAACGTGATCTGCTGGATCTCTATTTTGGTTGACCCCTTTTTTCATCCTGGGCTGCTCATTCTGAACCCAGCCAAACCGAATGGCCCACGGGCCGCCAGGCTTTTGTGTAGGTACTGTTGCTAAGCCGCAGCACGTATTTGGAAACTGTCCCCCAGGCAACGGTGATGGATGAGTTTGTCACTCCTTAATTTGTGGGCCTGGTAAGTTTACCTTTGCCATCACAGTGCGCTACCATCAAATAAGCAAGGATGGTGAAAATAAAGGGTTCAGTCGGCAGCTTCTGTTAGCACACAGGCAGAGCAGGCGTTTTACTATATCCTCCAACAATGACAGCAAAACATTTTCAAAAGGACCTTCCTGGCATCATTAAGTTTAATTTGTGCAGGGGGGGGGGGGGGTTATTTCTTCAGTTGTTGTCACCTCTAATTAATTAGATGCAGCAGGGAAAGTGTCAAAAGGCGGATTTGTATAAAAATGTTCCCTTCATGTGGAATGAACATGACAGATTTCTACACCGGTGACTTTCAATGATCCCTTTCTATGTGTTCAAAGAGTTCCTGCAATTTGGGGAATTTAAACTACCTCTTTTGTCAGGAGACAAGTGAATTTTCTCTCCTATAACCAAATGATCTTTATATGCAGACATACTAAATCTTCATAAATTGGAAAGCTAAGAATGACACACAAGAGACTAAAATGTAAAGCCGTACAAACTAAAACATGCTTGTGCTTCATGCTGCTGGGACATACAGTTTCTTTTTTGCTTTCTGTTGTCTTATAAAGGAAAAAGGACCCTTTGATGTGAAGGAGAAAAAAGAAATCACTGCACCAGTGACTTCATATTTCAATAGATGAAGCTGGAGATCACAAATCACTGCACTAGATGGCAGTAGATGGCTAAACCAGACCATGTGTTTTGTCGAATAGATCAAAAAAATTGCTTAAATATTTGCATTAATGTTAGTTGTGTTTTTTCCAGGGGAAATTGTATCCATCTTTAAATAGAATAAGTGCTTAAGCAAAGCACTGAGTTGTGGTCCATTCACACATCTCTCATCAGAGACACTTTCTGTGTGCTGTAATTGTTGTCTTTTCCTTTGAAATATGTCCTGAAAACATCTGTGTGTCTCAAAGGAAACCATGCTTTTCACCACCTAGCTGAGATCTTGTTGGCCAAAGCTGGAAGGTTGTAAAGCTGGGTCTAACAGTTTGCTGCATTTGTAAAGTGTGATATTTGCATGAATAATTAAAAATAAGGTGGGCGAAATGAGTCCAAGGTGAATACTTTTAGTCAAACATGAAAGAAACTGCATGTCACATTTGATAGAAAACAGCAAAGATACACAAAAAAAACTATTTCACTTATTAATGTGCTAAGTTTGATTTCAAATTAAGAAGGCAAACTTTCACAATGAGGTAAGAAATCTTATACTATAACCAAAGCCTGAGGCCTGATGATTTATTAAAGGAAACGTTGCTGGATGTATCATGAAGTCACCGCTGCTTAATGCAATTAATTCACAATTAATAAGTAATCAGTTAGGAATCTTATTCACAGTCACGTCTGGGATGGATTGTGTTTTGCAATAAAATTCAGTGAATTCCAGTTACATAAAACTTTGTTTCTGACTAGCATATGTTTTCAGCCTTCAAGAGCAGAGCGTAACTTTTCACTTGAAAATATCAAGGTTTGTTTATCTTACTGGCTGTAACATGGAGACTTTTACATAATAAAGATGATTGTATAAGTAGTCATGCAATTTTACATGATGGAAATCAAGCTTTTTTTTTTTTAAATTGCAAGTCATTTTAGCTGTCATGCTTTAACTGTGAACTATCACTATTGAAGTGCAGAACAGTTGCGCTTTTCCACACGTTGGTAATGTTTCCTTATGCCAGTTTTTTTTTTTTTTATCGGCTGTAGAACAGATTCAGGTTGCAGCAATATATTTATTAATAATTAAACCTACCATTTTCCAGCCATCTATTTTCTATTCCCGCTTACTCCGTCTCCGGGTCGTCTGTCGGCATTGCATTGCTGACTAACATTTTTGAAACCAGAAGGTGAAGAAATTTTACAATTTCTGAGCTTTCAATATAAAATTACTACATTTTAAGCTTCAAACCAACATATCTATTGTACATAATGGAGTAAGATTTCTTTGGTGTGTGACTTACACGTACGATATAAATGTAACTAACATCTTCTGTCTGGGAAGCCTCGTCCCCTCTTATCACCATATCTACACGTGTACACTGGAAAAAGTTGCTTCTTCATTCTTCATTTAATCAAAGTCAACAAACAGTTTGCATTTAATTCAAATCAAACCCTCTCTTTTCCTCCTAAACAAATATTTTGAGATGATTTCAATCTAGTTGTGCTTATGGAAAACACTGCAACAAGAATCGACTGATAAGGCTGTGTCTCAGCCTCAGACAGGATAATCATTTCCACTCTGGGGTTGTTGCAGTTTTCTACCGGATGATATTCCGGTAGTTGCACAGCCCATCTGGCACAGCTAAACTCAGTGTTTATTTTCAAATGTTTGTCATTCTGCTCTTGGTTTATTTTACAAATTTTGTAAATTCTTCTCGTAACAGCTGACGATCCCAGCTCAAACAGGAGCAGGTCCAGAAGTGACAGTGGTGGGCAGGGGATGACTGGAAATAACATTAGGAAAACAAGATGTGTAGCTGAGCTCAGATCAAGAGCAGTTAATGTTGTGGAACAGTTGTTCCCAGTGCACGAGTGTGGATCTCAGAAACTCCCAAGATAAACCTGAGAAATCATTAGGGAGAAGGAACAGCGTATCATTCTGCACAAGTCACCTTTATTTTGTCCTGAGGTTGCTTTTTCTTTTTTTTTTTCATGTATTTACAGTGAACAACATGAAAATGGAAAAGAGCTCATAAGGAAGTCTTGAAAGTATAGACAATGCTTTATGCTTAGTATGACAATGTCCAGATACATGTCAACAGAATTTCAACAATACAAGGTAAACGTCACGCACACTTAATGTATATTTATTAAAAAGATCATTTTATTGGGTGGTTTAAATCCTTCCCAGTCAAAATTTGTTGTCAGTACTTTTAGCCTTTATAATTTAGTCCAAGCATTGATATTTTTGTATCTTTCACACACACACACACACACACACACACACACACACACACACACACACACACACACACACATATATATATATATATATATACATATATATATATATATATATATATATATATATATATATATATATATATATATATATATATACATATATATATATATATATATATATATATATATATATATATATATATATATATATATATATATATATATATATATATATATATATATATATGATTCACATTATTACGGTGGCATTTGCTGTCAAAGCACATGGGACCAGTGTAACACTGTTAACTGTTTATACTACTGTTCTATGAGTTTTTTTTCCTAAAATTACAGTACTTAAATAAGTCTTTGGATTACAGTAAAATGTATTAATTCAGCTTTGTGTTGTGAAGGTTTTTGTAATTAAAAATGATTTTAAAAGAGGAGCTATTACTCAAAATGATCTTTTTTTGTATTCAGTATTGTATTTACTTGTAAAAAAAAGGACATAAAAATGCCTTTATTCATATATCCTATTGGCAAAAAAAGATAAATAAAGAAAAACGTCAAACAAAACAACCAAGTGTGAGCTAAGTTGCCATCCTCACATGGGAAACTGTCTTTAATATATAGTTAAACATATTTTGCAGTAAGAATTACGGGGCTCAAATTACTCTTTAAAAAACCAGGCATAAACATCAACAGTGTTACTGGAGTTTGTCTGCAATACTTGAAACATGGAATCAAAATGCATTCGTGTAAACTGGGATAAAATAATAACCACGTTTTTTTTCTGGGTTAATAACAGTCACATGTTTGTATTAGCTGATTTCATAATCCCAACAATATGTTATCCATTATTTCTCAGTCTGTCTAATTATTTACAATGTTTTATAAGTAATTAGACACAACAAGGTATCAAAATAAGACAATTTCATATAGGGCAATCGTAGGTTAAAAATGAATAAACAGAAAAAGTGCTCAATTTTATAACTACAACACAATGAGCAGATTCAGTGTAATAGCTTCTTACATATTTAGGGCATTCATATGTGATTTATGTTAATAATCCGTAAGTAAAGTAATGAGGTTGCAGCAACGTTCCCAGACCAAAGGAACTTTCCTTCCAAATCTTCTCTTGCGAGTTTTTGGCTGTATAATCTCAGAACATTTTGAAGTTTTGTCAGAAGTTTATAAATTAGATTTTTCACGGAACTTTGTAAAACAATGTTTCAAATGTCTTTAACCTACAACGGCCTTCCAGTGTCATCATATACTGCATTGAAATAACGTCTGTTTTGTATGTAATGTAGCTTTCATCAAGTTTCTTTCTTCAAATCCATTACTAGTCCATTATTTTGAGGGCATTACTTGGCTTAGATTGCCACATACAAAAAAAAAAAAAAAAGATAAAATATATTAGAAATAAGGCATATGGCATATTTATTCACCCGTACTTTATAATACTGTACCTTGTTTAGTTACATGTACTGATAATCTGTAGAATAAGATTTAATGTGTTTTGGCAGCTGATTTTGACAGCTGTTTTTATTTATTATATACTATTACTTGGGTGAATACTATGTATAGGTATATACACTATATACTATATATACTGGTATATAGTCTATATACTATATGTCAGCATTCTGTACATAGACATAGACAGACAAAAGGATTTGAAGGAGATTGTGCGATCAGAGGCCAGGCTTCAAACAGAAAGATATTAACAGAAACCACAGACACTGGAGTTAAATATTTCAGCAAACATCCCATACATTCAGATGACATTACAATGAAAAGTTTGTGTGATTAAAATGTTTCTAAAGAGCAGACAGCCTTGCCAGAACTCACAGTCAGCTTTTCCATTTTTTTCTACAGGTTCAGTGTATCATAAATACATAATTTACCAGATAATCTACTGTACATAATTATTTTACAACTATATTTTGAAACCACAGGCCACCTACTATACACTTTTGTCCAAAGGTTAACTGGAATGCATTTTTGTCTTACTCTAAAACAGAAAATCTTTTGTAAACAATATGCAGATGACACTGGGAAGTTAGGTGGCCAATGTTTGCGGAGCACCGAGCCACAGTCCAGACCACGTCAGCCGATTCCCGTCAGTAGAGTCATCTCTTTGGAGCTAGCGTTCACCTTCCTTTAGTTTGTCTTCACTGTTGTTTTGGCCTCAGACTTTGCAGGAATCACATTTACAGTTTGCTTCAGTAGACTGACATTTTTCAATCTATCCATCCTCTTCTTGCAACGTGAAACTGGAAAGAGATAAAGGTATCAGAACGTTACCTTCCTAAAGAAATACAACATGAAAAAATCTCACGTAAAAATGTTAGCCTCTACATTTTTATCACAATATAAATACATAAAATAATGTTAGATTAGATTTAGGTAGATTTACTTATATTTGCTTGTATATATAACCACCAAACTTTGTAAATGCATTTATTGGTATGAAACTTGGTGCAAAGTAGTTATGGTTTACATGGAGCGCGATTTTTCAGGATGGATGATGTGGGTTTCAGTATTTGTGCGTCCAAGGACAGCAGAAGAGTATGACGATAACCTGGGAACAGCTGTCATAAGTGACAACAAAAGGAGAGGGTGAACTGAAATGAAATGAAATAAAAGAGTAAGTCCTTTACTCTGTATCAGAATTTTTACTCTCTTATGGATGTGTGTGTTTTTTTCTCAAGGAACCAGCAGCAAAATCCTATCATTTGTTTTCTAAGTTTCTGCATCCTCTTTTGCTGTGTGAACCCTTCTGCTCCCCAGCAAGACACGCAATCTGATGCTATCACCTCCACTCTGCATGTCTGTGCAGGAAGACATAAACTACCTTGAACCATAAGCTTAAAGTAGTAAGTACAAATGTGCATAGGACGAGAACATGCAGGAAACAGTTTACATTGTGGTTTCATCAGAATTGCCCTCAATTTATGGCATTGGAGCCCTTTAACTCATGAGAAAATCAACTTGCTGTGTTCCTCTATCTGTTTCCCATCAGGATGGGGTTTACTCAAAGGAGATATACAAAAAGAAATGCATTATTTATCATATTTTTGGCTTTTTAAAAAATTATTATTCATGTTTTGGTATTTTGAGAAATTGTTAATAATATTTATAACATCATGATTCAATCTGTTACAAAACTGAGAGGAAAATATATTTCAAACTCTTATTGACCTTTACCCACCAAATACTTTGTCAGAAAAATTTTATCAAACACTCTTGCATGTCAAAACCAGTCATCTGCAATCACAAGTGATATACAATTCAATGGTCTGCAAACAGATCATTGTAAAATGCACTCCAATAAAATGTGCCTACACAAACTCATAAAAGCAAGCCATGAAGAGAAAATGTCATTCAGTACTGTAATGGAGATGTCAGCCTGAATACAGGTTTAACTCGTCATCGTAGCGATTTCCATGCTGTCGAACATTTGAATAGTGAAACTATGTACTGTAAACAGTGAAACAGCCTCCAACTCATTTACCAAGCTACTATTTCTTTTGTTCCTTTTTGAATATTTGACATAGTTTCAGTCAACAAACATCACCGGCTGCTTGAAATGCGGCTAAAATCAATCTTTATGTACAGTCATGTTACTGACAGTGTACAACAAACAAACAAAAACAGAGGCTAAAATATGATCAGCTGTGAAAGCATTACAGCAAAATAATATCCCCTTGTAGTTTATTGCTTTTTTATTAGTCCAAACCTGATGAATTTAGAGCTTTACTATTCTTGAGTGTTTGTTCAAGTCCTGGAAGTCTCAGTTAAAAGTCCCTGATGAAGTGTGATTGCATCAGATATCAGATGGGCATGAACGAGAGCCCTGGAAAGTTCCCTCAGGTCAACACCACCATGTTTTACTTTATCCTGCTCCTTGTTTCATGCTTTCCCGGGCTTGATCTTACTTTAAACTAACTCAATGTGCAATACACAAGGCAGCGTGCAAAGCTGGATAGGACCCACAATTAACATGCTGCAAGACAAGTTCAGAATTACACAGTTTGCAGCACAGGAAACTGCACAACACCCACTTCCTATCACAGATCCAAAACATGGATGGATGGATAATGTGTGGTAAATTATATATGTTCACTGCAGAGCCTTCCGTAGGTGGTTGTTGAGATCACATGCAACCCAAGACTTGATCTGCAGGGAGAACAACGCAGCAGATATAATTCGCTTTCTTATACTATCTATCATATTTGCTGCATGTCCACAAATGATACACTCCAGGAGGATCCAACACGAGTGGGAAATGTAATTATATCTACGTATTTAACTCACATAATTACACAATTTGTTACAGTGATGCAGCGACACTAACTTGCAGCTTAAAAACACAACATCCTGTTAAATGGCTTCTCATGAGTTGTCAAATCATGTGTGATACATTTATAAAATATTTGTAATAATGAGCAACTTGCACTTCCGTATTTATAAAATTCTATACATTCTGCATGCATTTCCCTTTGCAAACTTACCACAGAAGGGAAAAAACATTTTCTCAGCACTTGACTTTTGTGAACAATCATTTTGGAGCTACATCTTTTGGTGTTCTTGCCCCTGAAAAGTAATTGCTTTTCATATTTCAATAATAATTATCCAGTTTCAACAATTAGTTTTCATTTGCAAGGCATATGCAAAGTATTTTAGTGCTGTTTTGCCAAATATGAGCTGTTATCTCCCATGCTCCTTCTCAGCTGTGATGCATCACGGCTGGTGTGGATTCACCACATGCTGCTGTAGAGTCTGCACTTTAATAATGATATTTTCCCTCACTCTCTAGATTCTGCTCAGTAACTCTGCAGGTGTACTCCCAAAGATAGATGTCTCTCATTCAGTTTACAAGACATCTGAAAGAGGCTCTTCATTTCAGTTCCAATTTCATTCTCCTATTTAGTTGTGCAGCCTTGTTGTCGGCCGCTGGTCTCCGAAACAAAATGCTCTTGTGTGAGCTTTATTGTAGTTTTTTCAGTCATGCATAAATTGTCTAAACACACCACCTGCTCAGGACACGCCAAAGCTTCATGGTGACATGAGGATTTTGATGAAAAAAAAAACAACAAACAAACTCCAATGTACACATTAGGAATAATGTTAAGAATAGCATATGAGACAAAAAGCGAAGCGAAATGAAACTAAACGCTGAACAGCTGAGTCACACGGCGCAGGACATTGCAGAGAATTGTTATGAAGGGAATCTGTAAAGAATTGTTCTTGTCGTGTAACATGGTATGTGCGTGACTCAAGCAGAAGGTTACCCTGGATGTTGATAAGGGCAGTGCTGATGTGCCAGCATGTAATTGTATGAAAACAAAGTAACTATTGATATTGTCTGTACTTTGCAGTATGAAGCAGCCATTCCCTAGTAACTCTTTATCTCAGCGGCTGTGGCTCGCTCTTTATCTGCTCAGCTATATATCAGCTCATAACTTAAAAGCATATCTATCACATATTGTTTTACAGGGTTGAAAGTAACCCTGGATTGTGCTTTAAATACATGTTGACAGGGACGCCTTGTGAGATGCATGGATGCTCTAACGGAGGCTCTGTTAGAGCTTTAAAACAAAACCTTCAGTAGTCTGCACTTTCTGAGAACAACTTGTCATTTCCTTATTCAAACCTGTCTTGGATTACCTGTCATATCTAAAGCATGTGTCTTGGTGTCTTGTGGTCACCAGACTTTGAAAGCCTGCTCTCACTTAACAGCTGTAATCCTGCTCAAAGCGCAGGGTGAGCTGGCTGAGCCTCCCCTTGGGCTGCTTTATAGCCAAACACAGCAAGTTCCTTTTATGGATGGCATTTATATGACTCTAAATGTCTCTGGTATTAGATATCCCTTGATGTTCGTAAACCACAGAGGGGGTGTCATGTCATGTCATGTCATGTCAAAAATGATGTGAAGTATGTAGAGTAAATATTTAAAATGACACATCACCAGTCAATAAAACTGGATTACTAACAGGAGTTCACATGAAAAAGCAAGAGCCATCTGGGTAAGAGTTTTTTTTCAGCAGTTTAGTATTTTTAAATTGTATTTTCCATAGCAAAATAGATGTTCATATATATATATATATATATATATATTTACATGCATTTCCTTAACCCTATAATGTCAGATGTATCATATTTGGTACATGAATATCTAATATCTTTGTAGTATCCCCTTAATCAAAAGAGGAATAAAAAGTTTCATACAAACCAAAAAATTATAAAAAATAAAAATACCAAAATAAGCAATATGTCAAATGGCCTGTATTTAATGTATTCATAATGATAAGGAACATAATTATTAAGAGACTGTTTTTAAATACAAAATTTGAAGTGTTTTTGAGTCCAATATATAATGAAAACTTAATTAAATTTTTTTTTTCTGTAATAATTCTAATGTCAGGCTTTAAAAAGTTAAGCTAAATTACAGGTTTTTATTATTATTATTATTATTATTGTTATTTCAATTTCCAAACATCCCAGGTTTACTTTGCAAATATTTCTTTCAATTCACATTTTTTTCCACTGGTATAAAACCTTTACTCTCCCGCTGCATATATCAACAATAGTGTAAAAGTTACTGCATTATGCAACATTTTTTTTAATTTTTAGGACTGAACTGATATAAAAATGTTTACAGTTTAACAAACAGAAAGCTCCCGCGAGGAGACGGGTTAGAAATTTTGTGGCGTGTTTGATTTTGTGATCAAGCTAAATCACTTCGGGTGAGTTGTTTTATTTAAGACAACGTTCTAATCAATCAACACATATTTAGCTCAGTTATGTAATTGCATCAGTTCTTTATCATCATCTTCTCTTGACTAACATGATTACTGCAGCTGCGTGTACAGTAGGCTCACTGTCAGCTGGAGTATCCAGTAACCTCTGCTAATAATTTTCATTGGTTGTCAGACTTGTAAACAGCCTGTCCAGTTACAGAAGAAGTCTTGTGCATAAGAGATAACGATTTATCTGCTGCAGGGGGTGTTGGGGGCGTCGGGCAGGGCACACTGAGGCCCACCGACAGGCAGACAGCCACAACAATATTCAGAAGCATGTGTGAAAGTGTCAAAGCAACCTTTAACCCATCATAGAGAGACTTTGCTTTCATCTTTAACATCATGGGACTCTATTTTTTCTTTCTTTATAGAATAACACATAATAGCTACTGGCATACAAGCGTCTACACTTGGAAAATTCAGGCTTCAGTTACAGAGAAAGTCATTTATTAATGACATTGATTAATATGTTGCATTGGTTTATATTTATCAACAATACCTAAAATCTCCGTACCCACTCCATCGGCTTCTTAAATCTACTGGGGCATTAAGTGATGGATGTGCAAGTGTTTATTGAATATTCCATAACATGAAACCTCGTGTGTGTGTGTGTGTGTGTGTGTGTGTGTGTGTGTGTGTGTGTGTGTGTGTGTGTGTGTGTGTGTGTGTGTGTGTGTGTTGGTTGCTATGACTATGTCCAAATATGGGTAGCTTTTTAAAAAATAATGACAACAATAATAAAATCATACAACATAGAAAATAGTATTTTCTATCAATATCAACATTTTAAACTTTTATTTTATCACTGTCTGTAGGCTTCTTTTGAATCATAGAGGCCTATATTCATATACATACAGGCCTTTATACATTTTTGAAGCGTGACAGTCTACAGATATGATATACATTTCAGTCCACTAGATATCAGAATTATCATTTAGTTTGAACATTTATTCTGATTAATAGTTACTGTGGCCTTATCTTTTTGCTATTGCCAAGCTCAAACAAGGTCACAAGTACACATCAGTGGATCATCACTGAGTAATGACGAGTGTGCATGACAATGTCTGAAAGCATAAAGTAATTTAAATTAATGGTCTGCAACATCAATTCTACACACTAAATTTTTCCACAGCTGCTCCACGGTGTCGGGGATCCCCCTCCCCACCCAGCCCTGTCACATAAGCCATCACATGATAGACCAGTGGTGTAAAAACCAAATAAAAATAAGAAATATAGATGACAAACCAGCTGCCAAAGTCACCGCCTCCCTGATTTCACTGTCCTTAAAGAGAGTTGATCAAAACGTTTTTAATATTTTTTTCAGTATATTGCACTAAAGGTTCATAATTTAATATTATGTTTTTGATATCGTGCATTCACCCAATTTAGTTTTGTAATGTACGTTTGCTGTAATACTCAACTATTTTCTGATCTTCATGACTCTCATTGTGGCCACACATGGCCTGGTGTGTTGCCATCATGAGCTCTTGTGGACATTATCAAAACTACACTCAGTCTTCAAAAACGAACTGTGATTTTTATATTTGAGAAGTAGGTAATAATAGTAGTAATTTTTTTTAATGATTAAAAAGGAACTTACAATTTGAGCTCTGCCTCTGAACAGGAGCTGAACTGCGTGCTGCCATTGGACTGCGGAGGTCCGAGGGAAGCATCGTCACTTTTGCTGGCCGTGCTCTCGCTGCCCTCAGTCGTTCTACTTGAAGACTTTTGCAAAGAGCCGGCCCCGCCTGAGTCCGCATCCCATAGAAAACAGGAGCAACGGCTCTGCAGTTCTTTGTAGAAATCGTTTATCCATAAGGTGGAGAACCACGAGCAGCCCAGCAGGTTCTTAAACGCAGCGCGGAACTCTGGACTCCTGCAGTAGATGATGGGATTGAGGCCAGAGTTGACGTATCCCACCCAGTTCAACAGTCGGAAGTACCATTCCCCAGATTTGTCGTCTATAAAAACATTGACAATGTTGGCAACAAAGAACGGAAGCCAACATATGGTGAACGTCCCCATGATGATGCCCAAAGTCTTCAGGGCCTTGTGCTCTTTGACAAGCATTAGCCGTGATGGCCTGCGCTTGGCACTCTTTCTCCTTTCTCCTCCTGCACTGTTGAAGCTACTGGAGCCCATGCATGCTGGTGACAAGACAGCACTGTGGATGTTGGTGGTAGTGGGAATCTGTGCTGCTGAACAGTCATTCTGGAAACGCATTCGATTCTTGTCTATGAGCCTGACCTGCCGTGTTGCTATTAGAAAGACTTTGGTGTAAACAAATATCATTATAAAAAGCGGAATGTAAAAAGACACTACAGAGGATGAAAAAGCATAAACGGCCGAGGTACAAAAGTCACAGCAATTAGGATTAAGATAACAATTATGGTTATTATCTCTCCCAAACCCTGCCATAATTGGTACAAAAGAAATACAGGTGGACACAGACCACACTAAACAGACTATCACTCTGGCCCGCAGCTTACTGAGTAGAACTTTGTGCCTCAGTGGCCTGGTGATGGCTATATAGCGATCCACTGCTATGACACAAAGCGTTTCAATGCTCGCTGTCACACAGAGGACGTCAACAGAAGTCCAAAAGTCACACATTGAACGGCCGAATAGCCAGTTACCTGTCACCAAATAACTGGCCCCAAGAGGCACCACGAGGATCCCCATGATTAAGTCCGCACACGCTAGAGACATTATAAAGATATTTGTCGAAGTCTGTAGCTGTGGGGTGCGTGCCACAGTGATGATGACAAGCAGGTTTCCTACCACAGTGATCACTATGATGATGACCATCACGATGAGGATCCAAGGTCCCATTGGGTTGTGGTAAGGGTCAGATAATGCGCTTGAGTTATTCATCTTTCTCAGACTCGACTCAGTCACAAGAAGATGTGGATGTTTGGTTTCACATCAAAATTAACAAAAGTAAAGAATCTTCACAAGCATGACGCAGGCAAATTGCCCTCAAAATGAAGAGCTGATGAAGTTGTCCCACAGCAAACGGGTTCCTGTTCTCCGCAGTTGATGCTCACATTTCACACCTCAGGATTCCTGTTTGGCAACACTCAGAAGGTAGTGTCTCTCCATCATTACACAGACGTGGCTGTTTCTGGACCCTCCAGCAGCCAGCAACATGTTTCCAGGAAGATTCATCCAAACTGTCCACAGAGTGGAAGCGATATTAGTTGCAGCACTTTCTTGAATCCAACACAAAAAGTCTAAGTGTGAAGTGAAAAAAAGATGTTGGAGTTAAAAACACAGCTTTGTCCATTTGAGCGTGCCCAAAGGGAATTAGTTTTTCATCAAATCTTTCTTCAGCCACAATACCACAGCTTGACTGTTGGAGATCAAGCAAGCAGTGACGCTGTTACAAGAACCACCAGAGTGCACCGGAATGGCTTCCTACTTTTGCTTTTAGCCCCTCTCTCTCTCTCTCTCTCTCTCTCTCTCTCTCTCTCTCTCTCTCTCTCTCTCTCGCTCTCTCGCTCTCTCTCTCTTTCCCTCTCTCTCTCTCTCTTGCTCTCTCTCTCTCTCAGTGCAGGTTGCTCAAGATTACATTGGCTGTAATCACACCCTGACTGAAGCCAGAGAGGGGAGGAGCTTTACAGTGTGTCTGTGTTAAAGCCTTACAGGGATTATCATCCCGATAAAGCTACACACATTTGAACAGTTACACATTCATACATAAGTTGACATAAAATTACCAATACTGCATTTGTGCACATAAAATATGTACATTCTTTGACTTTTATTGGCAAGGTTTTTCAATCACTGAAACATTTAGGCCTAAGTAATAAAACCATGAGAGGAGTTGAGAAGGAAAATTTAATATTTTGATGCTGCACTTTATATCTTGTAGACATCTGAAATGTAACTTGATCACAAAATGCTTTTACTAAGACTTCAGGGGCCAAAAAAAATGAAAATGACAGATTTAATTTTTAACAATGTTTTCCATTCTAAAAGCTTCCATTCATTAAATAGTGTGACATTTGAATCTTTACAGTAATTAAGTGTTTATGTTCCTCTGAAATCTAGTGAAGTGGAAATATAACCTCAAAATGAACATGCTCAAATGGGCTGCTGTTAAAATGTCATATTAAAACTTTTAGTTGTTCTTTTAAATTCCAAATATAAACCAGCTCTTAACTTTCTGACGCCTCTGATACTGTGCTGAAAGCGGTGTAAAAGCTGGGCTACACTTGATAAGCCATCAAGGGTTCCTGTCACACAACTATGTGAGTAATTTGTTAGTGTATTTTCCATTACTGACCTCACTTTTAAATGTGCACAAAATAATGCTGGACCATGACAAGCTCACACTCCATCAAAGCTCCAAAACATTTTATTTTTTATTTTTTTGACAGCTTTTCAAGGCAGAAAGCAAAAGGCACCTCCAGCTGCAGAGTGCAGGGAAGATTTGTCCTCACTGTGACTCAGATTAGTAAATCAAATAATTGATTGCTATCTCGATCTTGCTCAAGTTGAAGCGCTGAAGAACAAGAACAATCCCCCAAATGCCTTCCATGCGATTCTCTTCAGATATCCGTCCCTGTCTGGGCTGTTCTGTCACAAAACAGGTCCTTCTTTGGTCTTTGGTCCCCTAATGCTGCAGCTGCGATCACTTTCGGTGTATTTACACTTTATGTTTTGCTCTCAATCATGAATATGTAGCAGCATAAACTGACATAGGCATTTACATTTAATTAATTCCTATAATTAAAAAAGAAGAAAAGATCATGTTTTTCAGAGTTTTCTTTTAATCAGTTTCCACTCATGGTTTTACATTTTTATATATCTCTGTAAAAGCAGACAGAGTTATGCGTTAAAATGTTAAATGTTATCTTAAAAAGCTCACTACCAAACATTAATTGCGTTGTTCAGCCTTCATTATTGTCTCAGCATTTTTAAGTGTTATTTGTAACTGCAGTAGACAGGCTACTTTCAAGGGGAATAAAAAACTAAAATAAAAACTCACTATGATTTTCTTGTTCTTGTGCTGAATTTTAATTTTAATTTTAATTTTAATTTTAATTTTAATTTTAATTTTAATTTTAATTTTAATTTTAATTTTAATTTTAATTTTAATTTTAATTTTGACAGGAGGCACAGCTTATAATATGTTAAATAGTGAAATGTTTCACTGAGGAAAGTAAGAGCCAATATCAAACTTTAAACATTTCGATAAACCTTAATCTAATAAATGTATAAAAGGGTTTTGGCATGGTGGTTCATACAATACAAAAACAAATGGTATGAGGACTTGAAATGAGAAGATGTGTTGTCTACAATACAGGGAGTAGAGGTGAAAGGTATTTTATCAGCTGGTGCTCGTCTTGGGCCGGTTCTGGGCTCACACTAGGCTCACAAGGGTCTGCTGGAGCCTATCCCAGACCTTTCTGCATGAAAGATAGGGATACACCCTGGACAGGTTGCCTGTGGGACCTATTTCTATTAATTTTATATCTAAATATTCTCGATCAAAATGAATCCAATGCCAAATTTCATTTTTCTGCTGATTGTACAGTGTTGTATTGTTTACATTGAAAACTTTCCTCTCTGATATAAATCTTTCATATCAAATTGAATAGATTTAGCAACACAACAGTTTCACCACACCAGAATGATATACTTTACATTAAATGTGCAAAGGAAGCTTGGCTCACAGTGGCCTCTCTGGACCTTTATGTTGCTCGTGAAGACAAATGTGAAAACATATAAATTTGATACAAGCTGTTTCTAGATTTGCCACGCTGACTTTACCAGCTGCTGAATCCAGATTCCTGTTAAACATATAGATGCGAGACGGGTGTCAGTTTTCTAATCTTACACTTGTTTACAAAAAAAAGAGAAAATGTGAAACTAGGCCTTATGGACACCCCCCCCCCCCCCCTTCTGCTTTGGATCAGTCAACTTTCCTGATTCATGTCATTTTAAAAACAAATGAGTTTGGGAAGGAGTCCGGATACACACCTGCATATTTGAATTGTATTGTATTGGAGACTGCAGTTTTGTTTCGTGTTGTTTTTTTTTCTATTTTTTCACCCTAATATACATCACCCTTCCCTTCTGCTCCATTTAGATTTAAATGGCTTGTTTTTCTTTGTCTTTGTTTGGGTCACTTTGTCACTCATTAGACAGGAAGTTGTGTAGTTCTAAGTACATTCACAAAAAGGAAAGGCAGGCAAAAGCAAAACACTGGTGCCTTTCTAAACTTGATGACCAAGAGGCCCCATTTGACAGGGTTTTTGTACATGAAGGTCACTTCTGGGGAGCTGACAGCTTGACAGCTGCTCATTTGTCTTTGCGTGAGAAGATGCCATTGGTGGATCTGGACCTGATCCTAGAGCACTCAAGCAGGGCAGATGGCACAACCAGACTTGTAATAGTGGACTCAGCTGTGACAGATTTCTACATCACTACTAAAACAGGCCTATTATAATGACATTAATATTTCATTGGGATATTTCAATGGAAAGAATAACCTTTTGTTTTCACTATGTACAGCTGTTATTTCTAAAGGGCATATAGTGTTAATGATTTTTATTTGTTTTATTTCTCATATAAAAACAAAAGATCCTGTTCTGGCAATGTGCATGACATGGATTCACAAAAATGTACTCCAATACACTAAATGTAATTAATATGAGTTTCATGTCCAAATCCAGCTCACACATTTTCACTAAGATGAAAATGAGAAAATTTAAGAACAATTATGTATTTATTACCCTGTTGTCTTTAATGAAAGCTCAGTTAAATGAATTCATGTTTCACACCAGGGCTCTTCAAGTCCGGTCCTCAGTGGCCGGTGTCCTGCTTGTTTTAGATGTTTTCTTGTATCAACACACCTGATTCTAATTAATGGTCGTCCACTGGTCATCAATGTTGAAGAGTTTCTTTCTCTTTTACGAAAACCTTAAGACTGCATATAACAACCTTCAGTAACGAGTAGCTTCCAACTGACCTCTTGACTAAGCAGAACATGTGTAAGTCGCAGTGCAGCCTGGCTTGTACTGACTGACATAAGAGACTTCTCTTGTCCTTTTGCGTTTGCAAAGTTGATGTCAAAAGCCTCTGAACAATGATTTTATGACATTGTCCTATTTCAAAAATATGTTTATTTTGCATAGTTAAATTCTCGCCACTTTCCAAGTGCTTTTTGCAAACATTGCATTAGTGGATGCGGTAAAACAGCTTGTGAAGCTGGAGCAGGCCTGTGCATTGTGTCATTTACCCCTGGGAATGTCTTTGTAGGGAGAAGGGTGGAAGTGATGCCTCAGGTAATGGCATCCATGAACTGTAATCCAGCTCTGAGGCTGCACAGTCAGATAGGAGGTAGAATCTGAAATGTTCCACCCGAGATGTCAAGCAGAATGAGCGATGAAATTATTGATGAAGTTATTATTATTTTCAATCAGAACACCAGCCCAACTGTTGACTGTCCCAAAGGAAATGTTCCCAAAGCTTCTGACTGGCCACTTGGCCACCCTGGCTGTGCGAAAATGTTTATAAAACTCCTGTTATCTTCAGAGAACGAACGAAGACGATATGGCAGAAACTGCATACCTCCTTGAAAGAAACCCCAGTTTATGGGGATCACAACACTCTAGCATTCATTTGCTTTGTGATGGCAAGCTGTAAATAATCAGAGCAGTCACAAGGCTTTATAAAGCCTGTTCAGTACATGCTCGCTTCCCATTTAGACTGCACGCTGTGAATGTTTGCCTCCTCTCCATGGAAACGTCAAATGTGATGTGTTCCAATGTGCCTTGGCTCACAAACTTATGTTATTTCTTTGTTAATAGTAACAGCACATGGCCCAGCCATTTGGATTTTAATAGCGCACATTTCACTCCATAATGCAATCATTTGGCCTTTGTCAGCACTTCCATGCTTGGGAAAGAGGACAGAGGCACCCTCCCTCCCTCATGTGCACTGACAAAAGCTGGTCAACATTATCTTCAGCAATGGTGATTGTATGCTGCTCTTAGATCGAGCTCATTAAGTTGAAATGTGCTGCAGTGCCACCCACTGCTATTCCAGAGGAAGACAAAGGACGTGTTTAATGTCCTCATCCCGTGACAGAAAGAATAGAACCGACAGCAGCATTTTCAATGAAAACACGAAATGGGTCAACCCATCGCTTCTAGCAGCAGCTTTAATGTGACCTAACAGGTTTATTATTACATTTTGCTTAGATCATAATAACTCCACAGGACTTTTTATTTTCTTTTTCTTTTTGCACCACACCTTCCCTGTAGTTTGTTGTGACTTCTGTATGTCTGATGCTTAGGAATGCTTCTCATGAGTTAGTTTTATTTATTTATTTGTTTGTTTTGTTTCTTTTGTCATTTGCACAGGAAACTCTCCATTAGCTCGAGAAACTAATCAAAACTGGGAGGAGTGGTGTGGCTGCAAAACTGAAGCAAAACTTCAACCTTTAGGACAGTAATGATCATTCTATCTAGGACAAAAAAAATGTGTGACATAATAATTTGCTTAACACATTTTGTAATACATAATATGAAGAAAAGAAGTCATGGAAAATTACTTTTGACCAGCGAACATTTCCTCCTCATGCTTGCATACTGTGGGAAATAAGACCAAAAAGCTGTTCCTCTGCCAGCAAATAGCATAGAAAGCATGTGTTGAGGTGAGAGGAAGCTGACTTAGAGCCAAAGTTGTTCAGACTTCCGCAACTATCATATCATGAGTAAATCACGCTCATTGTTTCCTGAGTGAAACCATGTGCTGACGTTTTCTGGGGATCTATACAGGGAATACTATGGGTTTAAAGGTAGCGATGGCTGCTGTCCTCTCATACACAACTCTCTGAGGAGGGATGTCTCAGATTAGTGTCTATTTTGAGAGCCATCTGAAGTATTTCTTCTTGACAACCTCCCATAAATGAATGCGGATGTTTCAAATCTCAAGCACATGTTTATAATAAAAAGTAAAGGAAAATTGAGTAATAGTTTAAGAGAAGTGTCTTTTTACTTTCTCCAAATATTAACATTTGGGATTTTGAAAAAAAATATAATTTAAGGTTCATTCTTTTGTTACTCCACACATTTTGCTTCATTATTATTATTATTAAACCTAGGCTCCACTGAGATCAAAAACAGAAACTACTATCTGAAAATTGTATTGAGGGCATGTGTAAATTGTCCCTTTAATTAAAAGCTCTGATTGGTTAACATACTTCAATAGTAAACAATGTTTGTTTTTATTCACCCTTTGTCAACTACTTACTTTCATCTTCTGCTTCACCTTTGGCTTCTGCTTTGATATAATGCAAGTGATGATGCACACCTCCTCCAGCTCTTCGCTGGGGACATAACAATGTTTCAGTCATGGGTTTCCTCCAAGGCTTGGACAAGTTTGAAACCTCTTTCCTTGGAGGCTTCCAGAAGGCATCCAGACCAGATTCCCAAACCAACATAACTGGCTTCATTCAGTGCAAAGGAGCATTCTCTGCACATACTCAGCAGACACTTGGATACCCTGACCCTGTGTGCCATTCCTGACCAACACTTATCCAAGTCACCACCTCAGATATATATACTCAGTTGACAGTCCAGCTCCTTTTTTCACCTTAGTATCCACCTCACATAGCCACAGATGTTGATGGTGTTACAGTTGCAGATGTTGGTACAGTTGCAATATCAGTGATTGATCTCTGACATAGGGTATACTGATGCCAAGTATATGCAACTATGAGAGCCCTTTCTTTGAATTCAGGGAACAAGGAAGCCATCCTGCCCTCCATCAAGGAAAACGTCAATGGTTAAGGGGTGAAATTCAAACTTCGCTCACTCCCATCCAGAGCAACTCTGAAGTGAATAAAAAGTCCGACCTCTCTTGGGTAGATTCCAGAGTCTGTTGGTGTGTGTTGAGGGTAGCCAAAATCTAGCTAGTATTTTACAACTTCCAACACATGGCTGGGCCATGTTCCTATTAACATTTGAATGAGGTCTCTTGGAGCCTTCTTGAGTTTATTCTGAGGGTGTTTAGCTAGAGTTTTTCCTAGCACCTCAACCAGAACCCATGTAGCTTGAGGGAGGCAAATTGCCTCCGATAACGTTTCTCCTGCAATCACTGGGGCACTCAGTCCTCTCCACCACAATAGTATGGTGATTCATGGAAGGAAAAACCCAAAAGGCATGATGTCTTTTTACAGAAAGAAGTCTGTGATACTGTGGGTTCGCGAAATGGAAATACTAAGATTGCAATAAATGAACTATGAGGAAAGAATCCAACACTGATGCATGTTGACTATATTTAGCAAGTTTTTTAAATGGCTTGTCTATTAGAGCAGATTAGCGAGTCCTAAATTGAAATTTCACAGGACAAAAGAACAAAATGTACAGATTAAAATGGCATATGTCTCCATCTTCAAGTGTTTCTGTAAATTATCTATACAGACAGGCAGTAAGCTGTAATCTGTGCTTCATGGCTCATGTAATCTGTTTTGTGAGTGAGTGCTCCAGGTTTGCAGCACTACATTCCCATCCTGAAACAATTGAGCTCTATCTTGTGCCTTCAGGTAGCAATGAAAAAAATCAGTATTTCATAAATACATGAAACTCTTTGTACCAGAACTTCAAAGCTACGTTTTTTTAATCTGTATTCTGCCTAATACAACTAAAAATAGATTTTGGCAAATGAGACTAAACTGGAGCTTTTTGACTAGTCACATCAGATTTAAGTTCACGGATGCAATAATGAAGCCTTTGAAGAAAAGAAGAGTTTAGCTGCTGTGAAACAGGAGGCTCAGTTATTTTTTCTAGACCTGCTATGTTAAACCTGGTACAGGGTGTTTTGAATCTGTGCAAGTATAATGAAATCTCAAGACTATCACTACACTCTGGAGATAAATGTGCTGCCCAGTGTCAGAGAGCTGGGTCACAGCTCATGGGTCCTTCAACAGGATAATGATCCAAAACATACAACTAAAAACACACAGGAATGACTAAGAAGAAAACATTAGGCTATTCTGAAGTGTACTTCTATGAGTCCTGATCTACACTACAAATCAAAGGTTTGGAGATACTTTCCCCATTCAAATGAAGGGGAAGGTGTGTTCCTCTTCTTTGGTACTTTGTGGTCCCCGACAGTCACCTTTTCCACTCTTCGTTCTCTCTTATTTTTCTCATTCATTAACTCTTAAAAGTATTCTAACTAACTTCTTTCTCTGTATACACTTCAGCATTTCCTCATTACACTTTCTCCCAGGTACCAGGTACTCTACTGCCCGTCTCCCTGATCACATCAGCTGCAGTTGTCCAGTCCTCTGGAAGCACCTCCTGGCCACCCAGAGCCTGTCTCAACTTCTCCCTGAAAGCCACACAACACTTACTTTTTCAGCTTCTACCACTTCGTCCTCTGCTCTGTCTTTGTCCTCTTCATCTCCTTTTTGTAAAGTCTACCATCACCCGTACCACCTGTACCTCTGCATTCTCGTCCTGTCCATCACTTCCTCATCATCTCTGTTGTCTGCACCAACATGTCCATTGACGTCTGCTCCAATCACCACTCTCTCACCTCTGGGATAGTCTGGATCACTTCCTCTATCTTACTCCAGAACTTCTCCTTCTCTTTTCACTCACATCCTACCTCCCATCCTACCCCTGGCAACATTAAATAACACACCTTTAATTTCCAGCTTTAGGCTCATGTCCACTGCTATGATGGCGACGTTGGAAATGAGTCTGATTAGTTGCAGGTACGTTAGCAGGTTTGTGGCAATTATGAATTAATGGTGAAAATTGTGCCATCCTCAATGAAAACAAACAAATGTGTAAACACCTATTTGTGAGTAGATACACTTTCTAAATGTATCATTTATTTAAATACTATAAAATGCTGTGTGATTCATGGTTAACACACTAGTATAGCTATATTTATATATAAATGTAAAATACTTACACACACGTACATGTACTTATATATAAATGCATACATTTATGCATACAAATATATGTACATATATATGTATAAATATATATATTCCTACTACTGTAAAATGCTCTTTCCTAAACCTGCCATTAAAGCATTTGTGGCTCCGACTCTTAACTTCACAGATTATTGTATCAAGCGAGCCTCGACTGTAAGCAGCTGTGGAGTCAAAAGTAGTCCGGCGCCATTAGCTTTTCTACTTCTGGGTACTCCTTCCCACATCTACATCTACAAGCATGGTTGTATATTGACAGTAAACATTTGCATACACATCATACACTCTGATGAGTGAGTGAAAGACGAGTAGTGGGTGTCAGATGTGTGAAAGATGGCATAATGGTAATGTTACATAATAGCAGGCCGCAATCTTTGTTGTCATGATCCGTTTTTATATTTTGAATCACATGTATAGATGGATTGGACGACAACAAACGCATAAACACTTGATAACATGTTATGTTAGAAACCTGTGCATGACCAGCAACAAGAGTTGTGCTTGTTCATGGACTGTCAGTACCAGCAAGGAACTTCAGGAACTTGATCAATCAAAGAACAAATCAGCCAAATCTGCTTGTTTTTAAGGAGGAATCTCTATATGTGTGCAAAACTCCCTTACAAGAAATAAAGATTAAAATAAATGACTAAAATGATAACATGGGCACTTTAAGGTAATTATTTACTATATTCCCATACCAGACAACATATTATAAAAAATCTATTTCATAGTGGGTTGTTTTTGCTTTTTTAAATAGTAAATTATCCCTTCAGAGTTAATTCCTTATTGAGAAGTGAGCTTTTTTGTTTGAAAGCACCCACACAGAGCTTGTAATGACCAGGAGTTACCTTACACACAAAACTGACTGTGGTTCAGGTACTATGACAACTAAGTACTGTCACGACATATCTTGAGTATCTTGAGTAAAACCCATGCTGGCGTTACAATTTGGAAAACACTGAAACAAAAACAAATGGGACTTTGGCGTTGTATTTGTGATCAAACTTCTAAATGCTCAGTCAAAAGAGTAGGTTGATATGAGGTTGTAAATTTGCCAGGCTGTTGGCGATAGCCATTACAACACACTATCAAAACTGCACACAGCTGCAAGGTCTGCCGTTATTGTTCAAAGGCAAACCATAAATTTGAGGATAGGGCAACATTGGCTTTATATCTTAGTGGAGGAAGTGGCTTGCTTGTGATCATCCACTGACTCAGAGACTAAGTGAGGAAGGCAGGGGTGCAGGGAGCTGGCGCCAGAGATGGAGACTCAGACAGATGGAAAGAGGGACTCCGGTTCAGCACTCATCTGGTCCTGTTGGGACCAAGGACCAAAGCTTGTGTCAACAGCATTTAGACTGCCTGCAGCAACAGTTTAGCTCACATTAATCATCATAATTATTCTTTACTGCTGTGATCTCACTGAATTATTGATGACCATCCAGGTAAGATCCTCTAGAGGGTGAAATCATCTGACAGGTACACATTCGCGATAAAGATTAGTCTCTTGGAAAATCTTGATGTTCCAACTGACAGTCTTGTCGGTCCAAAAGAAGTATGTGAGATAAAACAGCAGGCAGTTAATTGAGCATAAGAAAGTGAAAAGGCTGCAAGAAAACAAATATGGGGGTGGAGGACCTACAGAACACAACTCAAAAACTGGAAAGAGACCGAAAAAAACAGAGAAAAGAGCACGAACGGACGATAGTGACCAGACAAACCAACAAACACATATTTCTACTTTTTTGCTGTTTATTAGTGAAAGATGCTTCACTGTGTGGTTTTTAAATTCCCTTGGCTGGCAGGTCAATTAAATCTCTGGCAGTGACATCTTTATGTAATCTTAATTTGACTATAACATTGACACTCGATCTTTGCTGGGTCAGTAACGTCAGTAATGTCTTGACTTCACTCTAAGATGTTTTAAAACTAATATTTCAGTTTTCCACTACTTCCTAAAAAATATACTGTACACCTTATTTACTCATGTATGTATGTATGTATGTATGTCTATGTATCTATTTGTGATGTAGGATCTGCGCCCTCTCTGCATACACAGAGTTGAAGAATCTGATCTGATAGAAATTCACAGTGTTATAGGCAAAGGTGCAGGTCTAAGCTAGACTCCTGTGATCTCCATTCTCTTATCAAGTGCAAGCGTTCATCAAGGGGATTACTTTGGAAAACCTTTGTGAAGAACATTTGGAGCTACATTCACTTATGTTAACTTTTTCCAGAGCAAAGGAATCGAAGTCTGCCTCTGGTGTCAGATGTCATGCCCATCTTGGATGCCATCTAAGATGGACATCACACAGTGGAAAGGTGCATTGTAGTCAAATATATCAGTATTTTATGGGGTTTTCTGGAAGAAATGGGCACAATGTACTTTGAATCAAAGAAAAATAAAAGTAACCATCTAGACTCTTATCAGAAAAGAGTCCAGAAGCCAGGCTCTGAGATGGTAGTGGCTGTATCAATTCCAGTGGAAAAGGTAATTTACACTGCTATGTTGCAGCATTAATGCAAAATTTGATATCATGAAAAGTTTTAAGGGCAGCACGGTGGCTTAGTGGTTAGCACTGTTGCCTCACAGCAAGAAGGTTCCCGGTTCGATTCCCGGCCCGGTAGGTCTTTCTGTGTGGAGTTTGCATGTTCTCCCCGTGCTTGCGTGGGTTTTCTCCGGGTACTCCGGCTTCCTCCCACAGTCCAAAAACATGCAGTGTAGGTTAATTGATCTTTCTAAATTCTCCCTAGGTGTGAATGTGGATGTGATTGGTTGTTTGTATGTGGCCCTGGATAGACTGGCGACCTGTTCAGGGTGTACCCCTGCCTTTCGCCTGATATGCGTCGGGATAGGCTCCGACAGACCCCCGTGACCCGGAAACGGATAAAGCGGGTACAGATAATGGATGGATGGAAAAGTTTTAAAGCGCTGTAAGAATGATTTAATCATTAGAAAGTGGTTAAAAGTTTTACTCACTGTTATTGTTACCAACTGTTATTGGAACACGTTGCAGGTGCTGACTATTACACGTCTTTTATGGTGATGGTGGTGGTTTTTGGTGGTGATGGTGTGTGTCATCCAGCAAGTCTCATCAACAAACACTTTGGGCAACTCCAGTAATTATGCATGCAGTGTATTGCTGTATGCAATGTATTCTGTTTGCAGACACAGTCTAAACCAATTAGTCCCTAATCTGCCAACCATTTGGGGGATGAGAAACATCAGCTAATTACTTGTCTGCAAGTGTCTGTGCTGCATTCTTTTATTCTATAATAATAACTAATGACATTTAACTGAGGAAGGGGATTAACAACCAGAGTATTTTGGTGACAGAGAGCTAATCATTCAGTACTGGAGAGGAAAAAAAAAGGAAAAACAAATCCAGAATCACAACAGCATGCATGTAAAATGTGCCCCCTCAGACTTCAGGGCACCACTTCTTTGTATAGCTTGGATGACCAGCTGTTGACTGATAAGATGTGAAAAGCAATTGTTTGAAAAAATGGAGACATGTTTGAACAGACTGTACTTCATGAACATTAAGTTTCAGATGGTAAGATATGGGTAGTTCTAGGAATAACTTTATTGGCCAGTCATCCTTATCCTTCACGGGATCACTGCAGTTAAGATAAAACAGTTCTCATACTTGCAGCCTTCAAAAGATCAGTTGAACTGCTGTGTCACCACACATGTATATTTAACAAAATTCTGTTTATGTATTATAGTTTACTACACTACATTGTGTTAAATGCAGAATGATCGGTGGCTCCCAACAGCAGATTTTCTGCCTACATCATCAAACTGTCACTCTGATTTTCTAAACCATTAAAAAATGAGTCTAGTAATGTGCTGATAACTGGAATTAGTCTAGTTATGTGCTGATATACTTGAAAATACGGTGCAGTCAAGGTAAAAGTGGTTGATATACCCTTTTTTTTTCAGACAATCCTAAAGTCCAGCACAGTTGATGGAGCCCTTCAGCGTAATAAACAAGTTGATTACTGTATAATCACTATCTTTTACTGTATTCAGTGGCGTATTTGAAAATCAACATGTCAGTCAATCAACCTATTTTTGGTAAAAGAGACAGAAACGGTCTGTATTTAGTAAGACAGAACCCCTTTTGTTTTTTTGTCTGCATCTATAAGGCTCACACTTGAAATAACAAAATCTTTCTACCATGTACGTACCTCTGAGCACAGCGTTTCAAGGCAAGTTGTTGTATTATGAATTGCGCCCCACCGCCCACATTAAGTGTTCTCATTAGAGACCAACTTGTTCTGACTGTACGTTCTGGGTCACAAGTGTGGCTCCCTAAATAGTTCTGTGAAAAAGCTGATTTTACAGATTGTCTGGTGAAGACGCATATCTTTTGCACCTTTATTGCGACATCTTGCTTTGCAGTTAACATGTGAAGAAGTGCACACACACACATGCACGCACGCACGCACGCACGCACGCACACACACACACACTCACACACCTACAGGTACACAAACTTCCTTGTCCTGTTAACACATACTCGTATTCATTCCTTTATCTCAGTTTCATAACCTTGGGCTGAACCTTCATCACTTAAACTAAATTCCCTTCCCAACCTAACCTCCTCTGACCCAAACACCCATATGATGCATTCCTCTATTTTCAGTTCTTCTATCTGCACACAAAAACATTTATGTACTAGATTTGTTTACATTATTCCCAGACTACATGCTTCGGAATGCAAAATACCTCCTTGGAAAGATAGAAGCAGATTATTTCATGTGCGTGGGTGGGGAGAGGAAAATGACGTTTGATGTTTGGCTTTTTTATTATCTTCCTCCGCCTTCATTCAGCTTGGTGCCGTTTAATGTCAGAGCTCTTTTTAACAAAACTTTCATATCGAGTGATTTTATGATTTCTAATCAGCATCCTGATGGAACCGCTACCAGACACACTACAATACATCCAGGTTAACAACTTTAAATCTTAATTAATAAACAGACCATTACTGGTCATAAAACCTGTTTCATTATATCATACATGTCATCTTGAATTAATCTACACCCTCTACTTATACAGTATGAACCTTGAAATAGTTTGTATCACAGGCATGGAAGGATGAGTGTCTGGTAAAGATAATTCAAGATCTTTTTATCATTACAGATCCTGTGATAGACTGGCAACCTGTCCAGGGTGTACCCTTAACTCATGCATGCAACGAGCTGGGATCGGCTCCAGCAGACCCCCGTGATCCTGCAATGAAGAAAACAGGTATAGAAAATGGATGGATGGATCCTTACAGATATCGTTGATGACTATGAGAAAATACCATGAAGTTTTTGTGCTCTGAGACTAATTACTTCAAAGACTATAATGGCACACAGACAGCTGAACTTCATAAACTCATTTTCTTTGCAACCAACTTACTTTTTTTCCTCAAATAACTTATGTTTAAGGGAATTTTCTTTATATATGACTAGATCACGACAAAAGTAATCTAAGGACACTTTACACTGAAAGTAAAGTTCAGCATGAGTGCAGTTAAATATACTTCAAGTCAAACCAGTTTACTTTTTGTGTGTGTGTGCTGTGTAGTTTTTAATGAGATTTGGTTGTTATGACACCCGCCATCAAAATGTGCTCCTTAATTGTTCAAAGTGGGTGTTTTTCTTTTTTTTTTCCTCCATCACTTCAGTCTCCTGTGCTTTATAAAACTCTTTTCAGATGTATTATTTAATAAGGACCTTCTGTCCATCATGGGATATTTTGTAAATAGTGCTCCATATATGTTCATTCGTGAGTGACTGAATGGAAATAAACCAACAATATGTAGTCTGCAGTCCTTCATGTCATATTTTTTAACAGATTATAGGGAACATTGAGCTGGGAAATAATGACCAAAAACTATGCAAAAATACGGCTGAGGGTTTTCATAGACCTGCCAACTGACCTTTATGCAGTTTGAACACGACAAATTGAATCTCATCTACCAGCTATGTCTTTCGACACCGACAAAATCGCCATGTTGTATGTTGACATAAGAAAAATTTGTTTTGGATCAAGATATTATCAAAAATAATTAATCAAAATAAGCCTGTAGAAGTGGTTTTGGCATCCATGTAAGACTGTGCCATGCTTTTAATTTTTTTTGTTTGTTTTTCTTACTACTAGTTTGATAAAGTTGTACAACTTGTGCTTAAGATTTTTTTAATCCATGTGAAAAAAAACGAGAACATTGTCTAACTAATATTGACTAAAATTTTCTGCCAGCTGCTTCTCCACCATTACAGAAAAGCAAGGCAAACATCCAGAAATAAACCCAAACATAATAAGAGCAGATAAAAAAACAACAATAAACAAACTGGTACAAAAAGAACAACTTTGTGTTCGTTAACAAGTCGGTGTAGGTCCAGGTAGGATGTATAAAAGTGTTAGAATGCAATACTGCATTTGTCAACTGTAAGGACAAAATTAATTTATGAAAACAGACAATTGTCAGTCAAAAAGGAATTATTAAATAATTTGAGCTCTTTATGTTACACTAAAAGGATTCAGGACTTACGCTCTTCATCCAACAGCCATACCATGTCAATATGAACCGGCCTGAGCATTGAAACCCTATTTAAAAGCTTTTGGGTTAACATTAGCAATTATTTCCCACAATGAATCACACAATGATAAAAGTCAATTTAATAGCACTCCAGCCTTGTTATTACATAATGTATGTAAAAATGTTGATTTTTAAAGTCCTATCTATAGGTATATATAATAAAAACCAGCTTGGATCTAAGTCTAAAGGCTACTAGCTGACTTTTTCCTCATGACCTTGGTTTATATTCTTCAAAGAAATCAAAAATCTCTATTAGTTTCATATTTTATATTACTTAATAATAGAAGCAATAATCTTTTTTTGTTTTTCTTGCCACTTCTTTATCTAATTTCAGCTAATTTAATTTAATCTCTCTATTTGCTTGAGTTTCTCTGATTGTTAAAGGAAAGCAAAGCATCTTTTTTTTTCCAAAGTACCTGGTAGAAACCTTGTTTTAGTTTTAAAAGAGGATTTAATAAACAGCCACAGTCAAGTTTGCACATGAAAGGTGTGGTTAAATTTGTTTTTGTGGCTGGCACTGTTGCATATGTACTCAGTCCCTTTCAGTACTCAAAATGAATCAGGCTTTGGTTCCTAATGTGAAATGTGGGAAAACAGTAATGTGAACACTGCAAAGACAGTCTGCATTCATCAACTTGATCAACGTTCCCAGCAGCAAACAAATTTGTAAAATCCACAAACTATAACTCCATAAAATGGGCAAACAGTTAAATGTGTTTAATAGTACCATAATTGGTTTTATTAGTTAAATTTGTCAACAAATGTTCAAATTTTACAGGAAATCAGATTCCAGCATATCATCATTTTATTACATTTTAGTTTTTCACACAGTCACTGCAAAACTGTTCTTAAGCTTTTGAGGATTTGTAACTTTAAACTTGCACAAAGGGCATAAACGTAGTTCAGAAACTTAGTTTACATTGTGCAGGAATCTGAGCAGAGTAATGGAGCAGGGTCATTAATCCAGTGTTCGGATCTATGTAATTTATTTTGTTCCTTGGCAGCAAAATTACATTTCTGTCAGCAAAGACGTTTCTTTTCCCTTTTCCTGTCTCCATCGCTCATATTCTCCACCATCTTTGACAATTTCACAATTTTCTATTGTTGCAAAACTTAACCAAAGACTGACTTGACTTTTGAATTTAGAAAAAGACTCCGTTTTTTCCAAATAATCGTGAACTAGTATTCAGAAATTATAATCCCTTTTTATCATTTGGCTTTGGAGCTTCTCTTATTCTGATTTCATGCTTTGGTCTATATGGCTCCAATGTCAACACTGTTTTCTCAGCCTGTGATTGACTTTCATGTTTACATTGTGCCCAAGCTGTTCAGCCTTTTCTTGTGCGAGACTTAAGTCCCTGTAGGGTTTGTGAGGGCCATTTAGGCTCATATATTACATATGTTGGCGAAGTATCAGGGCTTTCATCAAAATTCATGAGAAAGATCCAACTGAACTGCGTGCACACATACCTTTTTCTGTTCATCAAGATGATTTATTGGGCAATCTTGGTGTTGTTGTTCTTTTAAGTAGCAATTGCATGTAGAGCGCTTGTAATGCTGGACAGTTTGTAAAATCAGCATCACAACAAATGTAGTGTTTGGACAGCATTTTGGTATATATTATTTATACATTAACTTATAATGTGAACTGACTTTTTTCTTCTTAGCCTTTTCACCAACAGCTCCACTCCTGTTCAATTTTTTTAATGTTTTTTTTTTTTTTTAATGCAGGCCCCCAAGATGCCCTTTTAAGGCTTTCATGTTGCTAAACATATGCCTATCACTGCTTCATCTTAATCATGATAATAATAAAGTTATAATTTTGCACGCATTTGTTTCAGACTGTAGTTTACAAAGTGTGACAGAGTCAGTTGGAGGTCTTTTAACAAATACAAATAATCCAGTTTGAATGATTTGGATTGGGACATAACTTTTCTGCTGTAGATAAACAGAATCATAACATCAGCAGAAGTTGTTTGAGGAATCATTTTAATGTGCAGTTATTATCTTTTAACATAAACAAATGCTACACATCAACATGACAAAAGGCTGTAAATATGTTATGGGCATATACATCAGCAGTTGATTCATTTCTGTGGTGCTGAAACCCCTTTATTTTTATGCACTTTAAGTAATACATACAGCCTACTTTAAATAAGTTGCTGCTTGAACATTGCTCATAAATTTTATTTTGAGCAGCTGTTATGTTAGGTTTTATTTTTATTTAATAATTCTTTCAAATCATTTACTGGTCTGACTTGAATAAATTAGTGTTACAAAAAGGACACATGATACAATGAGTTTGTATCATATTTCGTAAAGCAATGAAACTGAGTTATACGTTCATTAATAGGAGCATTCTTACGAATGTTCTTTTGAAAAAGCAACTAAAATGTTATTTTTAACATTAACTTTTTGGTGCAAGTAATCAGCAAAGTAACCGAGTTGCTTGTTGAATTAAATAACTAGTAGCTGTAACTAGTTACCTATTTTCAGTAACTTGCACAACACTGGCCGTGACACTTTACACATCAGTTCGATCAGGTCACTGGCAGCATCACTGGCAGCATCGGTGCTGTAAGGCATTCAGCTGCTGAAACATGTCACCACTCGTTGGCACTGCAGTTTCCAGGGCATGTGTGGGTAAGACAAAGATTTGTATCTTTTTTCTTTCATAGTAGTGCTTACATACACAATGCTTCTGGTTGCCACCACCTATCGAAACTACTGACATTAGACAGGAGTTCATGGCCTCTACTTCCAGTATTTAGAGATTTATGACAAAACAGCCGAGTGTTAGAAGCAGAAGCCATCAGTATTGTCAGAGGCTTAAAGTAGAAATTTATTATGGCAATTAACGTTCGCCCCAAGTGAAAATATTAATTGCCAATTTGGTGCAAAACATTTTCTTCAATCACTCAAAATTGGATTGATTTATGTCATTTTAGTTTCTAAAGAGCCTTTACTGTCCTCACCAAGTGCAAGTAGACCTAGGACATTGTTTTAATTCTAAAGTCCTTCTTCATCATCGTTGAGTTCTGCAGTTCTTCTTGCCTCCTGATTTCTATTGTTTTTAGCTCTTTCATTGAAAACGTTTTAGTCTTCCAGTTAGCCTTTAGTTTTATGCATGACTTTTATATCCACATCCCTGGGCAGCACAGAGTAGATAAATATCAATTATATGTTACCTGCCTGACATCACAGTAATGTTGAACGATCCAGGTACTGACTGCTGGTGAAAACAATGAACCTTTATTATTATAGAAGTCTGTCAGTTTATATTTTGGATGCTTTTCCGTGCTGTTTTGGATGCTGTTCTGCCTGGAGGATTTCTTTCGGCAATCCAAGTTGTTTATATGTGCAAGCAGCAGCTTAGAGTGCTCCCAAGTACAGATGTGTTGAAGAGGAGAGGTCAAGGATGTAGACCAGGAGAAAAATTAGAAGTAAAAAAAAAGGGAGTGTAAAGGACAGAGACAGTGCAGCCTGGTCTTCTAGACTGAATCATGATGAAAAAAAAAGAGAAGGCCTAATACGCAGAGTAGATTGAAAGTACAAATTAGAATAGGCTCCTTTGATGATGTGGTCTCAGTTGTTTCAGAGAAAACTGTTTTAGAGGGGAAGTTATCTGCTGGGATGTGAAAAGACATTTATTTTATTTTCTTTAACATAATGTTTCATGGCCAACTCTGTAAACATTCATGATGATTTAGGCATGCTGGGACAGTTTTAGGACCAGTAAACTACAATTTTGTAAATTTTTTAACAAAGCTCTTACATCAAAGTTTATGTGGGTTTTTCTTCTTTTTTGCTGTTTTTGCTTTTTTCAAATAGGAACATGATTTAGTTTACAGCTAAAACAACATCTTAAACTGAGCAGTGCTTCTTTAAATGTTTTCATTTTCAGGTCATCCAGGTTTAGGCAAAAAAAAAAAAAAAAAAATATTTCTGCTGCTGTAAAACTCCAAAATAGGTCAAAAATGACCTGAACACTATGTACGGTTGAAAAGTTTAATATAGTGCGTGACAGTTTTGTGTTTGCAAATTTCCAGCAAGAGGCCAAAAATAACCTAAGACAGGTTAAACATACACAATTATACTTTTTTAATTGCCAAAACATAATCTGTAATTTGTGTCCTTTTGTCATCTGGGTTTTTGCAGATGCAGCACTGACACTTGACTCTTCATTTGCATTGTCAAAATCTCTTTTAATGTTTCAAAATCATTTAATTCTTTTGGAGGCTTTCAGTATTGTATTTCAGCAGTCATGGACATCATATTGCAAATTTACAAGCACGTAAGTGAATTCTGCCAGAGCGTGGTGGACCAGAAATGTTTTGGCAGCTGAACTCATTTAGACTAACTGCACCTTTAAGACTGTGTTGAAGGGCTCGGCCCATGGCGCCATTTGAGGGATAGTGTAATAAGGCTTAACATGCTGATGGAAGATAAAGCTCAGAAAAGGAAATGTAGGGGAAGGGGAACTGGGATGTGTAATCTAGTACTGAATGATCCTTCATTGAAAGGAACAGCACACTGTACTATTGCAACCTTTTTCTTTTTTTTTTTAACTAAGTGTCACAATTGAAACTGTTCTCTTGAATTTTACTTACTGTAAACTTGATTATATTGCTGCACAGATGATGATCCCAAAGGCATTATAGATAAAGGGACAAGCAGCCGGTGGGGGGAAGGCGGCATCTGTCTTCCTTTGTTATAAAATTCCAGCGCTGCACGCAAGTCCCTTGACATGCTCAGCTCCGCAATGTTAAACTAAGATTAGAAAAGACACACCTCCACGTTGCTTTCTAAAGTAAGATGTCCCGATTACCTGTACGCTCATAAGAATGTTGATTGGCTGGTTAATGCTTGATTTGCACTGGGGAGACAGACTGACAGAGCAGGTACAACGGTAGATGTGAAAGTCAGAATGCATGCATGCAAGAGGGATAAGCTTGAAGGAGAAGATAGCTTGGAGAGGTTGTAGGCTGCAGATTGAGACAGCGGGAGTACACGAATGGCATGAAAACATGAGAGTGCACCCGGTGATAGCATCTCTTCAGCCAGCTTCCTCTTGCTTTGGAACATTGCTCACATTGCTAATGGTATATGTAGGCAGTCGACAAGCTCAAACCTGTTCTCGACTTTTAAATAGAACAGCCGTCCGCTGTGTTTGGCTCTTCCGTTGCGGTAAGGCCGGTCTAGTACCAGCCCAAAAATGCAAACAGGACATCTTGTTGCTGAGGGGAAACTTCAGTCTTCATTATGTGGAACAAAAACACAACCTGCTTTGAGAAAGATGCCTTGTTATCCAAATGTCATTACTGCTCCGCCAGAATAACAGGGTGTAGATGCTGCCTGTTATTAGACGACCGTACATGAAATGATCACCTTTTACCACTTGCATCTTAAACCTCCAAGAAAGAAAAAAAAAAGTGGATTTCCATATCTTCTTTCTTCTGGGTAGATTTCAAAGTGTTTGTACAACGTTTTTTTCAGTCTGTCAAGTCGGTATGAAGGCGTGCCAGAAAGGTCAGCCAAAGGGTAGGGATGTGGGAGACAGAACCAAGATTAAAACGTGTTGATTGCAGTTTACAAGAGCACGACACATTTCTAATGGAATTACCTGTCACTGAGACCTTGATTACTCCTGTAATGACCAGCTTATCAGTTACAGAGTAATGAAGATGTGATCAGGTGGGCAGCTCAAGGCTCACATGTGTGGCTGGTTGAAATTGATACCAATGTATGACACAGAGTGATGCAAGAAATAAGAAAAAAAAAAGAAACCTGATCACCCAAACTCTGCAGCCTTTGCTATTTGATGGATCTGCTTGCAGCTTTGGACTTGGACTAAATGAGACCTCCATCTCACAAACTGGCAGACGCGTGCCTTTCAAGTCACGTGACATGGACTCGGATCAGACTCGACCCGCAAATTTAAGGGTTTAAGACTTTACTAGACAAAATTAAAAACAATAATAGTAGTACTGACTCAAATAGGGCTTGAATGCAAATTACTCGTTGATTCACTTGGTCTGCAGCCTTTTAAAATGAGAATAATTGAGATCTAAACCCAAAATCTGAATTTTAAATGTAGCTTACTTTGTCATAAGTACCCATGCAGTTTTATGGAAGCAGAAGCCTGTCTCATGTTTCAGTCTCTTTCTTTTGCATTTGATATTCATCATCAATTTTCCGCTTGTTCCAACTTTTTCAAGTTGACTGGATTGCTACTATTTTACACTTTTTTTTTTCACACATTCAGAGTTGAAATGTCCTGTTTGTCTGGTCTGTAGAGACCCTATCCACTTACTCAAGTACATTGACATTATTGAGTCTTGTCAGTCTTCAAATAGCCATTTATTTTAACTTAGCTTAGTTTCCTCCTGTGCAGACAAATACATTTTGCTGCAAACATATATTCCATTTTAACTCACACTACTTTGAATCAGGTTGTTTTATTCCCTAAAGAAAGTTTATACTCCTTACCAGCAGTAGCCCTATGGTTGTTTTGAGTCTGCAGTTTCCCTTTAATGATAATGTCTCAATATAAAATAATTTAAATACGATGAGACTAAATATTTATACAAAACTAATTCTTCTGTTACTGGTTATTATTGTAATCTCAGCATGTATTCAATTATAACACATTCAGTCATTTAAATGTATTATACAAATAAAAAGTCAGTCAGAGTCAGAGTCAAGTTTATTGTCAATTCTACCACATGTGAGATACATACAGAGAATCGAAATTGCGTTACCCTCAAACCCTCGGTGCTACACAATAAATACGTAAAAGTAATCATGATTTGTCCTAACTATGTAAATTCATACTTTTTAGTAGCGTTACGTTTTGGGTGTGCATTATGAATATATTTTAGGTTCTTTAGAAATTTGGAAAAAAAAAAAAAACAATAATAATAAGAACAACAAGAGAGATCTTGCAACGTAACATTCAAAGATAATCAGTGAACAAAATTTTGAAAGAAAATGTTTAAATGTTCTGAAATAATTTATGTCAAAAACTCAATTTGATGTGCTATTTTGATGTTGTCTGATCAGCAAAAACAAGACAGAATTAATTCTTTACCATATTATTGTTAAGACTTTACATGCTGTATATGCGCATCATTGGTCTGTTTTACCGTTTCAGTTTTATCTCCTGCTATAGTTTTCTGTACACTGTCTGAGATCTTTCACCTCAAACTTTAATTCCTGATATCCATTTGTCCCCTTTCTTCCTTCTTTTACAGACAGTACTGTAAAAACAGCTGACAGCTGACAAATAAACGTAAATATATGCTATCAGTAGAGCTATGAAGTCTTGGTCTTCCCATCCCGAAAAAAACAACTATAGTTTTATTAACACATTTATGAAACCTTACTGTAGCTTTCTTTAGGTTTGTAGTTCCCGCTCCTGAGTCTTCAGCATGTCGGTTTTTCGTTTGGAGTGTCTTCTGGTCAAATATTAAGCTATGGTGCAGGCCACCATCCGTTGTGCATCCATGCACAGAAGTTTTATCCATTATTTCATGCACACGGCACGTGAGTCTGTTTATACAAATTCTTTGTATCTGTGCATGTCTGATGTGGAAGAAGCCTGCTGAATTTCATGATAATGGTTCTCTCACATGTCTGCAAGGGCTGCAGAATGAAGGATGCGAGCTGCTAAAGTGAAAACAAATATTTGGTCATCCTCATAGACCATTTTTCCATGCTGCGTGGAAATGACATTCAGTTTTCCAAGTGAGAAATCAGAACTAGGACACACACCAGCTGTGTGTGATTTTTTTTTCTTCTTCTTCTTTCTTTTTTTTTAAGTGGCCCTTCCCATCAAAATACAACATATTTCCAAGAACCTGTAGTGTTTAAAATCGGATAAAGTTATCTGATTATGGGTCTATTGTAATGTCACCCACTTAGCTTGATAAGAGTGGCCTGTGTGCTCTAATGTTTCCGTAGGAGGGAACTGGAAAAGATGGGTTTTGCAGGAGTTAATGCTGCAAATAAAAAGTTCATTAAATATGCTTCAGTGAATTCTCAAGAATCTTTGCAATACCAACTCCTCCTGTTGCATGCAAAGATCTAATGTAGGCATTTACAGGGACCCATGAGAAACCATACCTTTTTATAACATGCATGCATGCATTGGTTTTGACTTCAATTTGTCTCAGTCTCTTTTGGTCAGACAAAGAATGGAGCCAGCAAGTTATGGAGTAGTTTCAAACCATAAAGCCAGAACTATCGAAGCATCAGCTTTGTTCTTCGCATAGCAAACATCTAGCGTATAATACTTCACGTCTAACCTCTCTCTCTTGACTCTCTCTGCCACCGGTTTTCCTACCCTTCTCTACAGCCTCACACAGTGTCTCCTAATTGAATTCCTCATTTATCTCAGAGTAAAATCATGCTTCCCCATTGACTTGCAATTTCCTGGGTTGTTGCCTGTTTGGTTGTCTCCTGCATTCCCCCATAGTCCCATCCATGATGGATCTCTGATGTCAGCGGGCCAGGTTAAGGTTGAAGAAGACATAACCCGAGCCTTCAGTATTATTAAATTCCCCCATTTTGCATTATCTTGATAACAAAATGGTTTCGGTCTCAGTGAGCACCCGGTTTGATGTTCAGCTCCATATATGTGACTCTAACGTTACTGTTCAGAAATATGTTTGGTTCTCATTTAAAACTGGTGCTGAGGGAGTGCAATACTGGGTCTCAGCTGCTTTTTTCACATTATTTAACATTTGATCTCATTGTACATCACATACTGCTCATCTTTACCGGATGCACAACTGAGCGTTGTTGGTCTGAAAAGCAGCAGAAGACTGATGATGCATTATGTCTACTGTGTAGTTTATTTTAATCTTCCATCACACAACATTGAAAGGTCGGCGGTCTACTAGCAGCACTGTTTTGCAGTATCATTACTATATAAACATTCGGTGTGCATTCATTCAAAACAGGCTCGTACTCTCTTGCAAATCATTGACAATTTCCAGAACCGCTTTGAATCAAGTTTCCCCAACTGTGCTTTTTATAACACTCAGTGTGATCGTGGCACAAAGGAAATTTCCAACACTGCGAGTCAGTGTGTTGAGTGAGTGGTGCCGCCATGTGTGCTGTGTAAACTTAACTTCCATCTGTAGTCACTAAGCCAGGTAAAGTCCAAATGGCGGGCTTGCAAATGACCATGTATTAAAATTAACTGTGTATGACTCATTAATAGAATGACATTTACTATGCATTGCGTGTGTTTCGCTTATCTTCGCCATTCTGATATTGCAAGAGAGCAGATGAAATGACCAAGTTTTCTACTGACAGGACTTTGTAATGTAAGCTTCACATGCATTGCACCAACTTCTTCACTGATGTCCAGATGCTGATGTTGGTCTTAGCGGCTGTAAAAAGAAGAGACATTCCATTCCTCGAGCCTGACTAAGCAAAAATAGCATGTCTTTGATCAGGCGATACCCAATCTGCTGTAAAAATAAAAAGAGAAAGAAAAAAAAGAAACAGCTGCAGATGCGAGTGTGTGGTCTGAGAAGAGCCTATCATTCCCGTCCACTGTATTGTGGTTTCCCCTCCCTGTGCCATCTTTTTCCATCTTTAAGGAGTGACAGTGATCTGTGAGATGGTATGCCACTTCAGTCAGGCGCCATTTGTAATTCCAGACACATTACATAAGACGGTTAGATTCCTTCTGCTTTTCGTTTAAGCTCAAATAAATCTGCATGCCATCTTTCACCGTCTGGCCTCGACCTGACATCCACCTGCAGCCTGTTTGTTGAGTAGTCTGACGGATAGAACTGAGACAGCATTAGCGATGCTCTGAGCTGATTGAACATCAATGCATACCACGAGGAGGATGCTTATCGCTGCATACTGGCAAAACTCTGAAAACATTTGCGATTAGGAAGCTCTGCTTCCACTGGAAGGAGCAGCCTCGTCACAGCTTACAAAAACTGGTTTACTCGAAGGAACAGGTCTGTTTTTAGACTTGGTTAATCAGTCTCGTTTTGATAGTGGCTGCAAATACACAGGCTTCTCTGGTGAATTTAGTCTATAATGGCTGAACAAACAGTGTTGCATTTATAAGACTAGCATTATCAGCAGTCCAGGAGATAACATGGGGTGTTTTTACTGGAGGAGACAATGGGAAGTGAGGGCTTAGGCTGGGATGGAGAGACTTATGGGTGGGTGTACATGGTGAACTTAGAAATGCCTTGGTTTTTTTTTGTTTTGTTTTGTTGTTTTTTTTACACCAGCATTATTAATCTTTCTCTCTCTCTCTGGCTCTCCCCCTCTTTCTCTCTCTCTCTCTCTCTCACTTACTCACACACACACACACACACACACACACACACACACACACACACACACACACACACACAGAAAACCATGACCAATGGGGGACTGTGGGAACTTTTCTGGGTCCAATGAGAAACCCCAGTTTAATTGTATTCTTCAAAAACTTGCTCCCTTGAGATGCCAAGGTATATGTTCTAAACAGGAAAACATGAAATAGTTGTTAGGACGTATATATTTATTTGTAAAGCCACTGGGATCTATTCCAGACACAAGTACTGCAGTTTACAGCTGCTTGTAAACTGGTACACTGACATTCCTTTCTTGTTCTCAGGCCCTCACGCTGGTCTCCACATGGCCACCCCTTTGACTTTAAGACCAAGAGACAGTTGATGTATAAATTGAGGTCCTAAGCTCTTTTTATACTTCTAAATTCAAAGAATATGCAATATTAATAAATTCCATTTATTTGTCATTTCAAATAGTAACAAGAATGGTGTTGGGAAACTTTTTTTTAGTACTGTAATAAATTGCTATTGTTAATTCAAATTATTTAATTATAGTTTTAAAACTTTTCTGAATCTAAAATTAAAACTGGTGCACTCACGGGGCGATTCCAGGACAACCGAGATTAGTCTCGTGAGGATATACATGTTGCGTTAAGGCAACATGTTGTGTTATGGCACCCACATCAATTCCCTGTCCAGATGTAAGAAGCTGGCCTCCATTCGTCCGTTCATCATGGCAGAGGTGCCAAAAAAAACAAAAAAAAACAAAGAGAGCAGGTTGGAGGAGGCAATGAAGAGAAACAGAGACTGTAACCAAGCAAAGGAGCATTTTAGGGAAAATGTTGAACTGGCTTTTACTAGTTTAGGAGCACTATGAGATAAAAAAGGGTGCTGATTTCAGACTAGTAGTAAATGTCTTGTAGCTGGATTTCTGTGTTGTCACAGCGGTTTTTCTGCTCATGTGCCAGTAAAGTTGTCAACTTTGTAATATTGCTTTTGCACTTTATCTTGATCATCAGACATCCACAGATGTGCTATATATATATATATATCACGTGGACATCAGTTCAGAGTATAGGTTCATATCCTAGTCTGAGTTCATTGTGTCGGTTCTCTAGAAACCGCTGTTCTCTGAGTTGGATCCTGTCAGGCTGTGAAGACGACAAGTCAGTTTCACTGTCTGTTAGGTGGTTCGAAGTCTTAGAATATATTTAGATGACTAACTGTTCTTAGTTTGTTGGAACTATGGCTGTAGGAGAGTCCATGTAGGAGACCCCCGATAGCAAACATGCCAATTTTTCCACAGTGTTGTTGAAAATCTGTTTGTTTGTCAGTTAATGAATGGTTAGCTTTGGTTTGGTCAGTGTGGTGTGAACACGGACCAGGATGCAACTGTCCACTGCTGTTGTGAAAGTATTAGATGAGGGAGTGGCAAAGATGCTCTAGGTCCGTGGAAGGTCATGTGAACTCCACAAATGTGCTACTTTCACTTGCCTTAATGTTAGAGCAGCTGTTTACAAGCACAGACTTAAACTATCATTTATTGTATTTTTATTGCTCCACTCAAAATTAAAACTGAATTGTTAAAAAGAAAAACCCGAATACTATAGCATCAAACACAGTGGCCTATTTTAAAAGTTCAAATAATTTACTTCTTCAAATCCTTATGCTCTCCTAAGTGTACTTATATTTGCCACATAGTTTCATTTTAATGAGAAAATCAATACGCTTTGCTTCATTTTGGCTTTGACTTTGTCTTGTATATGTGATCTGTCTTTAGTTTTTCTGTGACCGATGAGAAATGGATGTCTTGCCCACCATGGAAAAGAAGGACAGTGAGGTTATTAACAAAAATAAGCTTTTTCCATGGAAATCATCTGAATATGCTTGCTACATACACAAAAAAAGGGTAGTATTTGTTCAGTTTGCTGACAACATTGACCAGTAGGCATGCTTTAGTTCTTACTGCATGATTTTATAGTGGTCTAGCCAGTTTGTGAGAAATTTACTGAATCAATCGATGAAAAAGTCATTGCTGCCTGACACATCTGTGGCTTTGCGAACAGCTGTGTTGTCAGTCTTTGCCTCACTTTTCTAGGATCTCTAATGGCTTTTAAACCACGGCGAACATCTGCAGACCCCTGTGTTGGCACACACACATCGGCTATGCCTTTATGTTTTGCTGAACTCACATCTTCTTTTAAATGCGCATGCGTCTGATGAAATCAAAGGAAGCTGCAGCACATTGAAGGATGTGACACCATCGCGGTGACATTTAGCCACTCGGCGACACTGCAGCTCATTTTAAGCTCCTTCTACAATGATAACTTGCACGATTACAGGACACATTAGACATCCCTGATTAGATTTGTAGAGAGGGTGTGCTTTTGGAGACCAATGATTTGCTGTGTGTGAGTGTAAAGTGGCTTTGAAAGAAACAATGCTGACCACGTCCTTTATGCTGTCAGCGACTGAAGATGGACAATTTTTGGTTGTAGCCTGGTAAACAACATTAAAGACTGATGATACCCTCCACTGATCGCTCGCTCTCTCTCTCTCTCTCTCCCTCTCTTTGCAACAACGCCACTTGGTGCAGGACTTTCAGCCCAAACTCATACTTCATTAATCCTTTCCCAGCCTGATGCTGTCAGCATCCAATGATCTATTGTAACAGAGGTTACATCATATTGTCACCACTTCACCCACCCATCTGGTACCATGATTTATAACCCACCACAGCTGGAGGAAAAACCTAAGGAAATTGTTCCTACGTGGACTGACAGAATCCACCGACTTAAAGAAGAGGCAGAGCTGTTCTCTTCATAATACAGTAGTTAATAGCTGGAGGAAATGATTCGGTGAATAGAGACAACAGATCTAGAAGCAGAATCCCCCTCAAGTTTCCTCAACTATTAATGATAACCAGAGTATTCTTCAGTGTTTCTTTATTATCATAATAATTTGTCCTATGGATGAAAATTATTTTGAAACATGGAAATGAACACGGGCTTCGGTACAACAGCTGAGACAACTTTTGTGGTGACTGGGTTCCCACATTACACTGATACATGCTCTGAGTTGCCGTCATGGAAACATAATCATCTCTCTCAGCTTATTAAAGCAATTTGGATGTCATCTCTTTACCATCTATGAATTCGGTCTAATTTGATTTGATGTCTAACAACATTTGATAGCGCTTGACAGCTTTTGGAAACTTTTCCCCCAGTTTGTCTCTCACTGATGGGATTTTTATGACATACAATAACATTTATCATCAAAGAACCTGTTGGCATCTGGGGGATGCAGTGACTTTGTCAGGAAAGAAAATAGATTAGACAGGTTCTTAGAAAGGGTTTTTAAAATGTTATAACAGGTTTTATCAAGATGGTTAGCAAAAGTGATTGATTAAATTCTATTACAAAAATGCAGATGTTTTCTTTAATAGTTTTGGTTAATCTGGGCAGTTGCTTTGTAGTTCTGAGCCTTTAACTGCACATGTTACGTTGACCTCTCTTTTTAGAAACTCTATCCCACTCCTGTTCCCCTGCAAATAGGATTACCGTCACAATATTAAAGAGAAAATTCATGGAAAAGCTGTAAAGATAAAGTCAAGATTACAATAAACAGGGATCATTACTGAACCAGCAAATCAGAGGGTGGCAAAACATGATCAACAAGTCACGTTTTTCATATGCATAACATGTCTTTATAACAATACATCAGCAGCATCTACCTGTGTTTTCTGTCTGGAAACGCAGCGGTGTGTTTTTCTGTGTTCAATCACATTATATACCATGTTATTATGATGAAGTCAAATCAGGGGAAAGCATTGTCCTCCTGCTGCAGCTCAGTGGTTTTTCACTCTGAAGTGCTTTGCCTGCCAGAAACCTGTGTTATTTTGGTGACCAGAGATGAGATGTCAGGCTAAGAAAACATTGCTGATGCGTATGACAACCCCCTTAATGTCTGCTCCACTTCACACCATTCATCTCATTTTACAGTGACTAGTCATTTGTCTTATGTTTGTTAACCTGTTCCCTCAGCCAAGCATGAAGTAAGCTTTGACTGAACCCCATCCCTGGAGAACTACGATCTGCACGTACGCAATCACAGTTTAGTAGTGGTCTCACATCTAATCTATGACCTTCAGAACTCTTGCTTACTATTTTTGCAAGCATTATCTAATGTAATTCAAATTTCATGTTCATTGGGTGTTTTTCTCAATGTTAAAAGACATATAATGAACTAAATAAGTAGTTAAAATCAGATTGGGCATGTCCTTGTTGGTGAACTTTCGAGAGACTGGGTCAAATTTGCAGGTCCACGGATATGACGATATAACGAGTTTGGATTTACGGCTATATGTGACTTGTGTTGCATGAGAAAAGAGAATTAAAGGGATAATTCGTTCAAATGGGTCTCTTGTTACAAGAAGAGAAAATGAAATTTTCACAGAAAGAATTCACAAAGTTAGTTTAATTTGACGTTTTATGATGGTTTCTGTGAGGAAATGATCTAAATGGTGAAACTATTTCAAACTGGAATTTTACATGTCTTCTGCTCACTTCAGCATTAAACATTTAAGACACAAACAAGCCTACAAGCTACTGCAACATGACGTTTGGGTCTAGTGACCTTTATCGACAGTAGCTGGACAGGAAACCGGGGGTGGACGCAACAAGGGGCCACGGGCCAGGACTTGAACGGGGACCGGCTTAAAAAATGTTTTGCTTTTGCTTCACAAAGTGTTTCCTATAACTTGAAAACTCATATAACTGATTTTTCAATGGAGTCTACAACTTTATTTACTTACTTAATGTGACCAAAAATGTTGTAAGATTGCGCTCTGGGTCCCCTTTTAATGTAATAATTACAGATAATATAAAATTGTCTTATTGCCCGTTTGGCCACACACTGGACTGATTTTATATTATTTTTAAACTTGTGTGTAATTGTAGAGTATGCGCCTGTGAGATGTTGCCAAGACCTCTGATTTAAGGTCTGATAATTCTTAACAAACATCTTTTGAATAAAAGACGTTTTATTTTGTTGTTTTTTTTCAAATCTGTCCATTGTGTATTAACATTATCTAATCACACCTCTAAAGATTGTGGTGTGGAAACTTTAAAGTGTTGCTATGCTGTTCACATAACAGCTTTATGTAGCCATAATCTTAGTTTGACAACTGTAGATTTTATCATTTTATTTCATGGTTCTTTACTCCTGCCAGAAGAGAACAGAAGGAAAGTCTCTCAGGACTCCCTTTGGTTTAGATATTGCTTTGTGTGTGTGTGTGTGTGTGTGTGTGGTCACAAAAGGATGTTCAATAATTACTTCACAGTTACAGTTACATATGGTAACAATTTATAATTTCAAAACTTGGGCATCAACTTTAGATCTGGCAAAGAGTCTAAGGAGGACTCCCTTGACTAGAAACATACAGATCGAGGCTTACTATTAGAGACAAAAAAAAGAAGGAAATAAAAGTCAAACATTGTTTTGATTTGCACTGATTTATAAAACTAGCTCATCACCTTTGCAGCTCCATGAAGTAAGAGATTTTTACTTTGATCATTTCCTTTGTGGTAGAGGATATTTAATGTTGTGTTAAATTAAAGACATTAAACATATATTGCAAGAAAAGTAATCTATCCACTTGCATCCTGTACTGAAGCACAGATTCAGAAATATCAAATCCATGCCACAGAAACTGAAGTTTTCCACAGATAATCTTGGTAATGGAAAATCTGATTTTTACAGTGGAGCATTATTGTAATAATGCTTTTTTTATGCTTTGGTACAGCCTGAAGCTGTTATTGCCTTAATTCAATTTAGTATATTTACATAACATTTTAGATTGAAAGTCATCTCAGGATATTTTATGGAGGAAGGTAAATAATTTCAGTTTATCTCCTCTTAAAAACACAGTTCAGGCAGTTCATTGTCTAATCCTATTCTTATATTATACAGTTTAATTAAATTGTATCTAATCAATTCATAAAAACCAGCCTGCCAAAAGACTCATGGAGGGCAGACATCTGCTTCAGCAGGCTGGGTCGGCGTGAGGAAAGAACAGGGAGGGGAAAAAAAACAAAAAACATTATACAGGCATATCAGCTTTGTGGAAGAAAAGAAAATCTGAATGAATGTGCACACAACCTTCAAATCATCGTGAAGCGTGGGGGATGAATTCCTAGTCAGGTGGACCGAGTCAGCAGTGATGGAAAAAGGACTTCACTTTTTCAACCCAGCATAAAACACATGTAAGAGGATAGTGAGATTTCTCATTATTGCTTGAGAAGTACATTTAAAGATCACTTTTACTTACAAATGGTGTATCTTGTAATTAAAAAATATATATATTCTTTTTTTTTTTTAAATAGTTTCACTGCAGTTTTAACAACCATTTAACCTCCATTGTGCAGACAAATGGCTTTTATACAACAGCTGATTTACAGAAGTGGTAATGTCACGCTTCTCGCATGACTTGTGTCCGCGCCATCACATCTACTTTGCTGTTCTGGTCAGTGTGCCCAGGAATATCTTGTCCAAGGACTTTGCTGACTGCGGTCCACTTGGGTTCTGCTGAACATGTGATGAATGCAGTGTGTTGCGCAGCGAGGGAAGATGGAAGTGGTAAGGATATCAATTTCCTTTACCCCAGGGGGTAAGCAGCTTTCTTTTTCGCTACAGAAAGTGGTTTTATAAATGCAGCATGATCTTTCTGGGAAAAAAAGTACTTTCCTGTCCTCTGTTTACAACTTGGTATTGTCTGAATAACTGGAGTTGCATCGTTGGGCTGTGTTGGATTCATTTGGGGATTTGTTTAGAAAAGTCATATGAATCCAATCAATTATTAAAAGCATGGACTTATCAAAGTACTAATTGTACCTCTTAAACATTGAACGGTAGATTATATGTACACTTTTTTTCTTAACCACTGCTACTACTAACCACTGACATTTTCAGTCAGTTTCCTCTAGTTTTTATTCCTTTTGATACATAAATTTAAACATTTATATGAATCTAGAGAAAGAGAGAGTTGGTTCCAGTAACTAGTGAGGGGATGCTTGTTTTGACAGTTTCTCTCCTCGGGGCTGGGATTCATCATCTATACGATATAACAGAATATGTTATCGTTGCGTTGGTCAGCAGTTTCTCACCATGGTTTGCTCTGTAACCCTCTGCTGAGAGACTGAAATCCAAAACAAACACTGGACAATTCAGAGCTGGGGAATACCCAAAATTAAATTGTATTTAAGCAATGCAGCAGCTAAAGACCATAAAAAAAGCCAAAGATCCATAAAACATGCAGTGCATGAACACAACATACAAAACATGCCTCTTGACTCTGTTAAAATCCACATGGTGAACTTCAATTTGTAAAAGAGACTTTAAGAGTTTATTTTTTGCATTCAGTTTCTAAACAGGATCTTTATTCATGCAAGAAATCTGTTAATTTACAAATCGTTCTGCAACCCCTTATTTCCTATATACTATATTATGTCATCATGTGGCACAGCAAACATCTTTTATTTTCTATTTTTAAAGTTTTTAATTCTCTACAGAGACAGACAATTTTATAGAAATAGTCATTTGTTCCTGTTGGCCTTTGGTCAGATCACATATAATCCAGAAAATTAAAGTAAATGAAAAATGGCCCACTTTTATACACAGTATAATATACAGTATATCCTATATATACACAACCACTACAGAGACAGCTCTCAGACGACATGAAAAAAAGACAAATTAATGTTAAATGAGTTAAATGCCAACTGACATAGCCATGGCTTTGACCTCTGCTCGTCATTTCATCATTCCTGAGGAAAAGTCTTATCTTCCAAAATGACCATCTCTGTTTACTAACACTGAACTATTCCTTCTTAGTGTTCTGTGACCACAAATAATTAAAAAAAAAAAAAAAAAAAACAGAAAGAGGGTTAAATGCTCCCCTCTTCTGTCGGTATGTAGCACTCCACCCTTTGCTGGAGAATGAGCTGCATTCCACAGGAAGTTTACTCGTGGCCTCTTCCCTTCATTCCTCACTCTTCCTGCCTCAGCTTATATTTACTGATTGCTGTTGGCTGGGTGGGCCGATAAGAAACGTCAGTGAAGAGACCCTGAGCTATTTAATGATGCAAAACCCCTTCACAAACGCATGAAATGTGACATAAAAGTTTTAAAAGAATACATGTTATGCTGTCAAATCAATCAAACACGGTGACACTGAAACTGAAGCTCCATTACCGTGTCATGGATTAGATTTTTCTTGTTTCTTTGAGCTGTTGCAGCAGCTGCCACAACTTCCATCAGATATGATTGTTCCTGGCAGATCTGCTGTTTGTTACCGCGGCCATCAACACCATCCACTCCCAGTCAGCACACCTGCTGCCACTCCAATCTGAAGACCAATCCAGACGCTGCTGTGGCTGAACAAACAGTTGCCTGTCATCACACCCCCTGGTAAGAAGCACGTCTCAGTTCCATAAACACTGTAAGTGCATTCAGTATTTTGGTATAAAGAGCAGGTGACATGCAGAGTTTGTCTCAGGGGTAAGCGTAGTTTGCTTAAAAACATGCCATCTGTGCAATTCTCCTTCTAAATCTAAATCCATGTATATGAGAAATTATGACTAGTTGATACCATTTCCCTGGAATCTGTCAGGCAGGACTGCAACCACGAAAAATTGAAATCGGAAAGGTTCCCATTTTCATGAGTGCAAGAATTTTCATGACCTAATGTTTGATTACTGACTTGTGCAAGACTGTGGAATAATAATATAACACCACATCTATTGTGCTTATTTACAAGGGAGAAACAAAAGAGACCACATCTTTTTTGTTTATTTTTCTACATTTTTAACACATAAGTAATACTTAACTCTTTTGCACTTAAAAACATCTGATCATAATGACATTTGAGTCTTTTTGGTACAAACTGAAAGTGACTTGACTGCATTCATTTACTTTTGAGCTATGAATTTTTCAGCACTAGTCATATATTCAGCTCTCATTTTCAAATATTCTTCTGATGCAAACCATCCCTTCTATGCTACAGGTTGTGAGAAACAGCTAAGTTACATACACACACGCATAAAAAATGCATATATTAAAAAAGGGAATCGTAGCAGAAATGAAATTCTTGTTTCACATAAAGGCAGAGAGGACATCACAAAGGGTATTAAAATCAGTACAGCCAATAAAATCCCCACATTAGTAATATTAAAGCCAACTTGTTGGTCTTTTTATTTCTTCTTTTTTCTTTTTATCTACCAATAAACTCTAATGGATAGAAATTACATAAGAGAAATAGAGTAATCCATTATTCTAGAACATAATTTCAAATATTAATTTTTGTTTTGTCTGTTTCAGAATCTGGATAAGATTCCGGTACAGGTTTTCCTGTTTAGGCTGTTGAAACATTTGCCCTCTTATTGCAAAGACCACTTTTTTTTTTCTTCTTCTGACAGACAAGGAAAATGATGGATGAACAAAGTAACTGTGTGGAATTTCATCCATTTGTAGACGGTGTGTCTTACTGCAGATTTGTTCTTTACTATTTTCCAGCTTCAACCAGCTATAGTTTTGGAAAAGTTGTTGTGATCAAGACATGGTTCACACCAACACCTCTTCCTTGAGAGGAACAGATTTTGCCTTTGTATGCATTTATATAAAGATGGAAGCACCACTACAACCCACACTTCCAGTTTGAAGATGGTGATCATTTTTAACTACTATACCTCGTTACTGGCAACTTAAAAGGTGCTTCTATCGACAAAGATTTTTTTCTTTTATTACATAAGCACTTGCAGCAGATTTAATATGAAATGGGGTTGTGCTGTCTATAAGGAGGATTGTATCCATCACGGCCAAAGTTAAAATACAAAAAAAAGAAAAAAAAGAAAAAATCTGTTCTCAATTTTCCAAACAGTTACATGTTGCTTTTCCCTTTTCTGAAATTAATTCCATAAAAGACTGTTGAAAAAATGGAGCTAAATCAGGCCAACAAAAGGATGAAAGAATTATGTTACGGGGCTAAAGACACCCAAATACAAGGTTTAAACCATAATCCATGGAAATGAAATATTTGAAAGGAAAATAAAGACTTCTCCATATACCAGCAAAGATTTAAAGCAAATGTGCGGCTTCAGAAAAGGTCTGAGGGTGACGCCTGAAAGAGAGGGTGCGGGGACTGTGATATGACTAAATGTGCTATGAAATGAACCATGACCTGGACCACAGTATATAGGAGAAAGAAGGTGATAAATATAGTCCTTTAACTTTTTTTCCTTTCTTTTTTTTTTCTGTGCAAATCAAGATACAATCAGAGGCCATTCCAGAGTCTCTTGGGGCCCTAGCCAAAATTCACAGAGGGCCCTCCAACTAACTTTCCATTCATCCATTTTCTATTTCTGCTTTATCCTTTGCAGGATCACGGGGGTCTGCTGGAGCCTATCCCGACTCATTACAGGTGAGAGGCAGGGGTACACCCTGAACAGGTGGCCAGTCCATTGCAGGGCCATTTACACCTACAATTTTGAAGTGTCAATTAACCTACCCTGCATGTTTTTGGACTGTGGGAGGAAGCCGGAGTACCCGGAGGGAACCCACGTAAGCGCGGGGAGAACATGCAAACTCCACACAGAAAGACTCCTGCCCGGGAATCGAACCAGGACCCTTCTTGCTCTGAGCAAACTAACTAATCAACCACATATAAAAATAATCTGACACTACCAAAAAATTTAAAAGAAAAAAAATTTTTAATGAATGTAATTACTTAATAATTCAATCTTAAAGGGCTTTGTTGTTATAACATTAAATTCTGCAAATCAAACTTATGAATGACCTTTGTCACAGTTTTCAGAATTTTACTACTTACTTCTGCTTCATTGTATACACATTTCATTTTATTATACAGAGACAATATCATTTATAATAGTTCTAATACAGCAGATAAAAAAAAACTACGTACTGTATTTTGCATTAAGGTTTGACCCTCCCCTTTATTGTTGAACCGCAAGAAAGTCAAGAGTGTTTGTTCAGTTCTGTGATGACTGGCTCTACTTTACAGAAGGATGAGATCCAGATGTGTAGTGTTTCTGCTGCCTGTGTGAAAGCAGGCACTCCAGCTCTCACATATGGGTACATTCACTCCAAAGGTCTAATAACCAGCCTTCCTAAAACAGCCATGAAAGGCAAAATGAGCCCGCAGACAGGAGGAAATCTGACAGCACCTCTCCTGGCAGTCATGTGAGATTGTATTTTTTGAAAATAAACTTTCACATATCTGGAAGTGGACTCCAGATATTTTATGAGTATTTGATATATACAGACTTTACTTTTTTTCTGTTTTTAATCAAACTCCTTGAAATATCAGATCAGAATTTGGAAGCCTACTAAATCATCTTTGATCTGCCACAATGAGAACAGGCATGCTATTTGCTATAGTGTAGCAGGTTTTGCATTTATGAAAATTATATATGAACTTTTAGATCAAGGCCTTTTTAAAGGTTTTTAATGCACCCTCACAGCTGCTGTCTACTAAAGTCACCACCCCAGCGTTCATGCATAATTAACACTTAGCTGTGAGATGACATTATGACAGGTGGACAAAGCACAATAAACAACACACAGCAATGTTGAGATATCAACAATGAAAAGATAATAAAAGGTCATTTTCAGCTCCAAAAGGCTATTTTGATGGAAATGGCTACATACTATCAAGTGAAAATAAAGGTCAGACCATGTCATTAATGGTAAGTGGTTTCACTAAATGTGTGGGTGAATATGTGTTTGTGTGTTGTAGAGCACACTCAACCAAAACCTGCATTATTTGAAAGTCAAATCGATTTAATAGATGTATAGATTTAATCTGAAAGGATCAATATTAGTAGAAGCTGAGCTGAGAGAGTTAAATTATTCTTTATTTTTGTTTGTTTTTTTATTCATCTTCAGCTACTGTAGTTAAAAGTGAGCAAGAAGAGGAAAAAAATTGAAAACATCTTGAATAATTGAAGTGCCTTGTCCTGCATTTCATTTAATAGAACACCAAATGCAGTAAGACGCTCAGAATTTGTTGGCTATCAATGTTAATGATGTCCTTTCCACACTGGCAGGTCCAGCTCCTCTAATGATGCAACTGCAACTCTGCTCACCTCTCAGACACCATTAGGCCCTTTTGTTTGAAAGCTTACATAATGCTAATGTTTTGACACTATCATAACACATTATCTAAACCCCAATACTAAACTGCTTGGACCTTATGGCTCTCAGGGGATGAAACAAAATGAGAACAAACTGTGTTCCCCTTTAGCTATTGGGTCAACAGAGATTTAGCCCATTATATCTTGCAATACAGGAAAGAATGCATCATAACGTTGTCATTTATCACTAGAGCACTAACAGCTCTGCAGCTGAAATTATTTAATGGCTCAATTGTTCTGCAAAATTGTCACCACATGTTTAAAAGCATGGCCACATTGATTCCAAGGCAATAGCTGTGCTGAAACAAATGTCTTATATTCTATAAATAAATAACCACGGAAGAGAAGCAAAAAAAAAAAAGTTAAGATATTCTTATAACTGATTATAAAAGCATTAAAGTAAAAATCATTTACAATGGAAATGAGAAACACAAGTTGTTGGCTTTTGAATTTGTGCTTCATACACTTCTGTCAGTAATATAAGTGACTCTTTATATTAAGACGTTTGTGCTACTTCTGTCTACAGCAGATGTGAATCCCCTAAAATGCACAAAAACACACAAATACATATTTTCTGACAAGAAGATGTATGACTATAGTCTCTTTGAATCAACCTTTGAAATTTAACGAAAAGTAGTCAAAAAGGGGGAACAAAAATCTGCATGGTCACATTTTAATTTGTGATAAAACAGTGACCCCTGCTGGAGACCATGTGTAAAAACTGCCCACTTATTCCATGTCCAAAACAGAATAGCTTACAAATTATTATAAATAAAATCGAATTTGTTTCATAATTTATTTGTATGATTGTTGGTTTTATGGAGCCATTCTGAGCTGTAGAGCAGCTGAAATTCCTAATCAAGCAAGAATAGAAAAGCCTAAAATTTCAAAACCACTGTTCTCTGAAGTTCTTAAATATTTACAGTTTATTTTTTGTTTTTTTTAATGAGATGATGATGAAGCGCTGCCACAGGGCAAGAGGTATGGTACAGCCTGGACAGGTCACTGCTCCAAGACATGGTCACACAGAGACAACCATTAACCCTCAATCAACAAATGGATCAGATCCACGGCTATTTGAGGCAGATGAACGTCCTCTCTGAATCTAGTTCTGTTTGAGGGTTGTTGTTTTTTTTATTAGTTTTAAACAAGTTTTTTCCTCACCATTGTCACCTCATACTTACTGAGGATGGGTGGGGATTTCAGAGTCAGAGTCAGTTTATTGTCAATTCTACTACATGTGAGATACATACAGAGAGTCGAAATTACGTTACTCTCAAACCCTCGGTGCTACACAATAAATACATTTAAAACACAAAGGGCAAATTAAAAAGAATAACACAACTTTGGTAACAAAAACACGAACGAAAAACACGAAAACGGCGCACCGTCGGGAGAGAGAGAAGCCGCAGCGTGGGCACGCGCCGCCATCCCGGAACATGAACATGAAGATTGAACGCAATTTGTTGGGTTAGTCAGTCGGACTATATAAAGGGTGAAAAGTGATCACTCTGCTGTCTGGTGTCATGATGTTCACCACACTGAAGATGGACCAGAGAAAGCAAAGGAGAGTTTTTTCTGAGGAGATCAGAAAGAAAATGACAAACAAACATGTTAAAGGTACAGGACCATCTCTAAGCAGTTTCAAGCTCCTGTGACTACAGGTGCAAATTTAAATCAGAAGTGTAGCCAACCTCCCTAGAGTCGACTGGAAGAGAAAAACTGATGACAAATTTGAGAAGACGGTAATGGGAATGGTAACCGAAGAGCCTAAAACAACTTCCAAATAGATTCGAGGTGAACCCCAAGGTCAAGGGACCATCTGTTGCTGTTTGAGCAAAAGTGGACACACAAGTAGGACTGTTGAAAGAAGACAGTTACAAAAAAACTAGAGTGGAATTTGTCAAAATGCAAACTAAGAAGACGCAATGCTTCTGCTTCTTGAGGCCACAACTTCCCAGCACTTGATTAAACAGATTTGACAGCTTTGCATTCCCTTGGAACTTTATCTGATGATTTTACTGTTCTTTTGATTACTTTTTGACAAAAAAGACCCCTAAAACATTCATTACGATGTTTATAAATCAAAATAACGTGTGAAGCTGTTGAAAATAGTTCCCTTTAAAAATCAAAAACAGTTACTATCAAGTTGGTTAAGATAGAAATTACATCATCAAATTAAATGACATCAAATTAACTATAATAAACATAAATAGCTTCTTTTTTTTTAAGATATGCTACTGAACTACAGGACTTCTAGATTACACTTTGACCACACCTTCAAACCTTAAACACAAATTAAAAGGAAAAAATGCCATTAATCTGTAGATAATTATTAAAATACGTTCTCGATCATTTAACGTGATTAACCATTCATATTTAATTGTTTGTACAAGATAAAATACATTTCTTCTCTGGTGTTAAGAATCTCGTTAAGTTACTTAAAACACTTTCTCTTAATAATGAATGACTCAAAAATGATTAAAATATAAATAAAAAAACACTATTATATTTTACGTGGCTAAACCGCATTTGACAGATCTGTGACGGTGCTCTGCGCGGATCGGAGTCCCGGAGCTGGAGCCGGAACCTAACCGGAAGTCGCCGCTGATCTGATGAATCACCTGAACGGCAGCCCAGCGACTCCTAGCCTCGTTAGCCGCTACAACTCGCCCACATTTGACCAGCCTTCCTCCAGTCTGCTGGACGCACGGACACAGCGAGGGGCTCGGCTGGTGACGTGAGAGCCGTTCGGTGCGGGACATGTGTGAGCAGCCGCTCCGGACTACGGGGACCCGCCTGGCCGCCGGTCCGTCGGCTGACAGCTGTCACCTGGCCGCGTAGCTCCGGCTACGGACGCAGCTAACGGCTAACGAGGGGTATCCCGACCCGCAGGCTGCCTAATTCAGTGCTGGTCTCGCTTTGGAGAGGAAAACCACGACTTGTTAGCGGCAGTTGACTCCGCCTGTTGTTCAAACCATGACCGACGGATGCCAGGCAGCAGTGTTTGTGACATTTTGAGCTCCAGCTAGTTTGGTTAGCGTTTAGCTTCGGGGTAGCTTTGCTGCTTTCATTCAAATGTTTTAAAAACTACTGAAGCCTCAAAGTCGGTACATCGGGACTTACTGCCACCAACTACAGGCGTTGTTTCGACTCTGATCTGATTTTTTTTTTCCCCCCTTTCTTTTCTTTGGACCGGGACCTATACTCTGGATATCATCTGTGGGGGATGAAGAAATTTTTTGACTCTCGTCGCGAGTTTGCGGGCTCCGGGCCTGGTTCTGGAGCCGGCGGGGGGAGCGCTGGCTCCGGCGGGGGCAGCTTCATAGGACGGGTCTTCAGCATCGGTCGATATCAAGTGACCGTCGAGGAAATTATCGCCGAAGGTGAACTACGCTGCTCTCCCTGCTGTGGGTCACACATTTTCCACACAAGTGCCTCCCCACCACAACCCGAAATGCATTAAAAAACGGTTGCAGCCTGGTAACCGTTTGCTTTTGTTTGTTTGGCCCAACTAGAGTAACTTTACTCTTACTGACATGGGTTGTATGTTATATTTTTGAGGAGGGAACGACAACTCTCACCGTTACAATACGTCAGTATTGTCAGCTGTGTAATACCAAGTCCAGCTGGTTTCCCGTGCAGTCTTGTTTCTGTCTATTGAGCACCACATATCTAAAGACGTGCTACAAATGCATACTTGTTGGGTGTGTTAGTGTTAAGCACTTTTTCAGATCTATTAATTACCCCAGCCTTGACACTACCTGAGGGCTGGGAGGATCGTGGCATAACTACATATTCGGCTGTATTATGAGGACAGAAGCTGAGTCATGTTTCACGATATTTACAAAGGGCGTGACAAAACAAAATTAGGACCTACGGCTTTTCTACGTTTAAAAGAATCCTGTATGTTGACAAAGTCCAGGTTAATTCAGAACTACAATTTCAAAAGACGGAAATGGTTTATCAAGAAGTAGATGAAACTTCTGAGGTAGTCTAATATGTTAGTTGTTTTTTTTTTTTTAATGGAAAGCACATTTCCTATAGTCATTGGTCATTTGTCTTTGAAATGAGACTCTTCTTTACTTTGTTATCTAAGAAGGCCTGTAACTAAATAATAGATGGAAAAAGACTGATTAATTTATCAGTACCTCTCCATAGATGGGCTCCATTCGTGCGGCCACAAGCTGGCTTTATGAATGAACACACTTGACCTTAGACAAACACTGTACTGACCTGTCGGTGGGAATCTTAGTCAAGTTTTCCTTTTTCTGTCACTTCTGAAATTTGAAGCTTCTGGACTTTAAATTCATCCCTTCAGCCAGACCATGTTTTTATTAACTTTATTTTGTCCTTTTAAGGTCAAAGACAGATCCTTAATGACAGTGATTAGTATTAATTGTCCAAAGCATCTTATTTTTTTCCTCGTGTCAGTATAATTGCTGTTGTTTATATTCATATAAGCATCTTCTGCTGTTTGATGTGTTGTTCCGTCAGTCTTCAACCTTTTGACTTTCCTGAAAACTCCTAATCAAAGGACTTGACAATCTATTTTAGTTTTACCTTGAGTGCATTAGATCTGTGGCTATTTGTGGTTGTCGTGTACTTGTTTGCAAACAGCATAGTAATGACACGTGATGTGTGCAAGCACAAAGCCAAGATGTTCATAAGTTACATCACATTGGTAACAAATTGTGATTGAGAACTTCCAGATCTAAGGGTTATTAAGGACTTTGTCACCACAGTAATTTGGTGTGGTTTTTAGCACAATCACTAAACGTTTATCTGCATTTGCTTGAGCATGTATGTGCGAGCTGGAGCGGTGTAATCCTGACAGTCAGTTACGTCAGGAGACAGTGGCTATTTGTGGGTGTGCTTAGTTAGTCACGGTGCATTGAGGTTGTAGACTTTGCTAAATGTTGCTTAAGAAGACCAGTAATCCTAATTTCTCACATGCATCCCCAATTAGACTGTGCAAGACAACAGTGGTTCAGGTGTCTTTACTCCGATGAAACATGCATACAGACAGACACGCATACAAATCTATCCTCTTCTGATTCAGTATCTAGGTGCGTCACAACAGGACCTCACATCTCAGATTTCAAACAGTAATTACCAGTGATGTCCCGATTTGATCTTATGATTGGAAATTGGAGCGTGATTCCCGAATGATTGAGATTGGATGGAAATTATCAGATTTTGTAGCAGTAGTAACTAGTGACCTGACGTAAACACAAAGAAAACTTGAAGCGGGCTCCTTGGCGTTCCGGGAATGTCTGTAACCTATTATATATATCTCTAATTGGACAGTCACCTCTGTTGTTTGTAATTTGGCAAATTCACGTGACGGAAAGGACAGAGCTGCTTCTTTTTTTCTTTCTTGTGAATTAACAATGTATTGGATAGGGACTCTTTTTGCTGTTACCTTGTACTTGATTACATTTTCTTTTTTACAACAGTACAGATAGCATTAATGTAGTCCCATGCAGTCCTGACCAAACGTCAGGTAGCCGGGTCATATGGACGTGTCCTTGGCTGAGTGATGGCAGCTGAGTGAGTCGGTGTGGTGCATGCCGTGGAAACAGGAGAGCAGCAGTAACAGCAAAAGCTGTAGGAAGCTGTCAGCATGACATCTAAATTAAACCTGAGGCCAAACAATGTTCTGTCATCAGTGCTATTGGAAAGAGTTAAAAAAAAAGAAATGAAAAACCTAAAGTTGTGAGCTTAAGGTATAAATGCTGTCACTTCAGGTATAATTTGTAAGTAAATCATTTTGTCTTTTTACTGTGAATGATTGTTAGAGGTTTTTGGTTACTATGAATGTGGGCAGCCGTCATGTGGTTTTTGTTTTGAGTCAGCACCACTGTGATTAATAGAGGGATGATTTCTGTCCTGATCCGGTGTCAGTTTTTTCTTTTACTTGCAATCGCTGACTCACACAGTACAAGCACATTGACTAAGCGTGCCTGCCAGCTCTCCACTGCTCTGCTTTCCAGCAGTCTTTTCTTCATTCTCTGTAAAAATTCTCTGTAAAATGATGTAAATACATGAAAATGTTAACCAGAAGGCTGTCATTGTCCTTTTTAGAAGTTTAAATGTGAATTTAACCAGTTTCCAACACCAGTATTATGTCTTTTATTTTATGCCATGAGGCATGGTGTCACACTTGTAGCTAAAAAAAATAACAAAAAATTAAATTAATGGAAACAGAATGTTAACACCCAAATAACAAGTTTGTATGAAAGCTGTACAAATTCTTAGATTTGTGCTTATGATTTTTGATCTCTTTGTCTATCCCTCTTCTTATTTGCAGGAGGTTTTGCCATAGTTTTTTTGGTGCGGACTCATCAAGGCCACCGCTGTGCACTAAAAAGAATGTATGTTAACAATGAACATGATCTGCAGATTTGCAAACTTGAGGTACAGATAATGGTGAGTAACACCTGTAACTGCAGACTCCAACAAACTACGTAGGAGATAATTATGAAAAAATTGATTTGTCATTTTTATATTAATGTTGTGGACCAGATTCATGGCATCAGAAATGTGTTGCTGACTTGTAGCATAAATTTACATAATTTGTCTTAAAGTAGTGGCTTTAATTTTGTGCATTTTTTTTCATTCTTGCATATATGAAATACCATTTTTAAAAAAAAAAAAAAAAAAATACTCACTGTCCAGAGGAAAAGGTTAGAATAGATAGGAGCTACGGCTTGCATTGCAATCAACATGTTTAGATGCAAGAAATGCAGCTCAAAATATCACTAGCTGAGCTTACTTCTCTGTTTACTTCTAACTGGAAGCTTTTACTGTTAAAAAAAACAACTGTTTCCTGCAGCCACACCCTGCAGATTTTGGCAGATAAAAGTACACTGAACACTAAGAAAATTTATGTTTGCTGTCATTTGGAAGCTGTAAAAGGTTTGAAGATCCTATCACTAGTTTGTGGTTGTTACTGTCTGTGTTTGTTTGCACAGAGAGACCTAGTGGGCAACAAAAACATAGTTGGTTTCCTGGACTCCAGCATAACTGCAGTCGGAGCTGGAGATGTGTGGGAGGTCCTCATCTTAATGGACTTCTGTCGAGGTAAATCTGCCATACCCCCCCCCCCCCCCCCCCCTTTTTCTGTCAGTGTTGAATTCAAAGCTCCATTACCATCAGCTGCTCAGAGTATCCAGGTCTGTTCGATGGTGTATGTTCTTTTAAGAGGAGTTGTAGCCTCAGTGTCATTTGACATGTTTTCATACATTTTTACGCTTAAGCCCTTGTAAAACCTGCAACTATAAAGTTGTTGTATATCTTTCAAATTCCTGCCTAAGCGCAAAAAACGGTACAGAAGTAGGGCATTTTTTAATGTAAAGTTGTTAATGGAAAAAAATCATAGCAGTCGGTGGGCCACAATGGTCTGTTTACTTTCCTGCCACTTCCTTTTACTTGCTTTTATTTACCTTTTTGTTTTTGTTTTTCTTAACATTTAAGGTGGACAGGTGGTAAACCTGATGAACCAGAGGTTACAGACTGGTTTCACTGAAGCTGAAGTGTTACAGATCTTTTGTGACACGTGTGAGGCCGTCGCTCGTCTCCACCAGTGCAAGACTCCCATCATCCATCGAGATCTCAAGGCGAGCTTGACTTGAGCTTTCCTTACACACCTAATCTACTCATTGCATTGGACTAACTAACTGATAGTGACATTTTGAATTATTTATCGTGTCGCTGCTGTCACTTCTGATCAAAGCGCTGTTCTCTACCTCTTTATATAGGTAGAAAATATTCTTCTTCATGACCGAGGACACTACGTGCTCTGTGACTTCGGAAGTGCCACCAACCACTTCCAAAACCCGCATACAGATGGGGTTGCAGTCGTAGAGGAGGAAATTAAAAAGTTTGTTTTTGACTTTTTATGTGCAGTTAATAATTTCTTTCGATCCTGAAAAGGCCAGAAGCTGATGTTCTCCTAACTCCAGGTACACTACACTGTCATATCGTGCTCCAGAGATGGTCAATCTCTACGGTGGAAAAGTCATCACAACAAAAGCAGATATTTGGGTGAGACCAAGTTCTCAGAAGCGTCACAGATTACATAACAGTATTTTGACTGTAGGGTCATATCAGTTTATGGTCACAATGACACATGCAGTAGAGAGAATTGACACGTTTCCTATCTGTGTAGGCTTTGGGTTGTCTGCTATATAAGCTCTGTTTCTTCACACTACCTTTCGGCGAGAGCCAAGTGGCTATTTGTGATGGTAGTTTCACCATCCCTGACAATTCCCGCTACTCCCAGGACATGCACTGTCTCATTAGTGAGTAACCTTGTTTTTGCACTGCCCTACTCAATACATCAGCATTATTTATGTGTGCATTGAAGTTTGTTAAATATCATGTGTCTGACTCAAAATAAGCATCCCATTTTTAACGTCTCAGGATATATGCTGGAGCCTGACCCAGATAAAAGACCAGACATCTACCAAGTATCCTACTTTGCCTTTAAACTTGCTCGAAGAGAGTGTCCAGTCCTAAATGTAAATGTAAGTCAGTATTGCTGGAGGAATACAAGAATCTGTGTTAGGATTTGCAGTGAACAAGTTGAAACTTGTAAGTAATTTTATCACTAAAACTGTTATTTTACTTATGTACTTTGCGTTGTCTCTTCACCTGAAATAATAATTTAGGACATACTGAAACCAGAGTTCACTTGTGTTTCTTAGTGTTTGTCATTTCGCTGTAATTGTTATTTCTGTAGTGACATCTTCATGAAAATCTATAATAGTGTACATTTCGTACATCTTATTGTTGTAATAGTTTAAACAGGGTTTGATTGTCTCCAGTAAATTTACCATAAAATTATTTTCTCACTCTTGTAGAATTCACCCATTCCTGCAAAACTTCCTGAGCCTGTCAGAGCCAGTGAAGCTGTGGCCAAAAAGAGTCAAATCAAAGCCAGGTGCGTGGGACGTAAACCTGTTTATTATTATTATTATTATTATTATCATTATTACTATAATTATGACTTTTCTTTTTCTTTCTTTTTTTAAAGGCTCACAGACCCAGTTCCTACAATGGAAACCTCAATTGCACCTCGTCAACGGCCCAAAGCTGGCCAGGCGCAGCCCCAGCCTATATCTGGCATTCTTCCCATCCAACCGGCTCTCACCCCGCGCAAGAGGCCCAGCGCAACATCAGGAACATCGCCAGCCATAGGTACAAGAAGATCTGTGATATTCCTGTGTGCTTGGACCAAGTCCATTGGTTTTTGTGGTCATAGTATTAAACTCTAAAAGGCATCCTTTATTGGACTTGATGAATTTGTGTAGCCACACTGAGTGTGACACATAGACAAGAGGGTATTTTGAATATTGCTGTATCTCGTGTATGGAGATAGTGACTTAAATGGTCACCAATTGTTCTCTTCCTGGATCTGTGCTTTTTTTAACAACACTTTCCCAGAACATTTTCTGTCTTTTTTTGTTTCTTAAAATTAGATCTTCAAAAGCTGAGTTGTAATGTTCAGCTCCATCCTATAATAGGGATATCGACGTATCACTTTGATCAACTACTGTCATTCTTTAAACATTAAGGCCCTGCGAGAATAGGTGAAACATTGAATTTATTGTCAAAACTGGTCTCAAGGCCCTCTTATACGTTTATATATTTTTTTCCTTTCCAGGTGTTGGTGTCCCAGCTGCGGCTGGTGCCCAGGCTGCTCATCAGGCTGCTGCTGCGCAGGCTGCTCCCCAGCCAGCACAGATGGGCAATATGCAGCCACAGCCTACACCTCAGCAGCTCCTCCTGAAGCAGCAGCAGGCCTCAGGCTTCTTAAGCCCACAGGGCCACCAGCAGGTAGGAATCTTAACACGGCTAAAATAAACAAAATGTTGCATTGTTACTGGTATTTGATATCTTCCTGAAGATGTGGTGATGTTTTGAGACGTGAGAATTTAGTTTTCAATTATAATAATTATTGTGAAAACCATCATAGTCTTTTTGATGACTATTGATTAAATTAAGTTTGTTTAGCTGCTGTTGCTTCAATTCTGATGTACTTACAATAGAATACAAATACTTTTCTCAAATTGAGGCATTACGCAGGTTATAAGCCATAGTCTGGAACATACGAATGCCCTATGGTGGTTTATTTTTGTGACCATTTTGTAACTGTTCCTTTTTTGTTTTATTTTTTTGGTTTGTGTTTATTTTTTTTATTTTTTTATTTTTTTTTGTCTGAATTTAATTATTCATGTATAATATGTAATCATATTAAACCTACAGTCAAATACACTTAAAATAAAATTAAGATATGAATTGTTTTTTTGTTTTTTTTTTGTTTTTTTTTTCCTTAAAAATATAAGTGAGTGCATCCACCTTTGAAGGCTTTTTTTTTTTTCCAGGAAGTTTGTGTAACTTTCTCATGTAATTCATATTGTTTTAACGTGTTCAAAAGCAATAAGTCATGACAATTTAACTTCAAAGTTGAATACTGAGCCTTGCTCATAATTGGCTGTGTGATGTTCCAATGTAGCATCAACTACAGAACCTCCAACAACAGCAAACTCCCTCTCAAGCGTCTACTCCGCTGCACCCCAAAGCTAAACCTGTTCCTTCAGCTGTTACCCTGCAACATATGCAGCAGCAGCAGCATGTAGTCCATGAAACTGCAGCATCCCAACTCACACCCATCCCTGAGTCTGCAGTAATTGATCCTGAAGCTGGCCCAGAGGTTGTGGTAACATCGTACTCCTTCCTGCCGACTGTGGCTCTGTGGGTTGAGGCTGATTAACTCATCTCTAATCAATCATATCCCGTTTTATACTCTCTTCCTTTTCCTGGGTGAAAAAGAAAAGGCTGGTCCATGGACAAATGTACTAAAGCCATGTGGGAATCCTTCTTGTATTTTCTTCTTCAAATAAAGACACCCCGTTCCCCCCCCCCGCCGCCTTTTTTTGTGTGAACATAGATGCTGTAGAAATCAGTTATGTCTGTGGTCCTGTTGTATTTGTTTTCAAATAACTCACTCTTTTTTCCCCCTTTTTCACGAGAACTTTCACGTTCACATAGTGACCTTTCTTAGAATTTAACCTTTTTCTTTTGATTTTACATGTCCTTGTTTTGTGTATTCCTTTTTAAGTTAATCATTACATTCTGTTTTTTTTTTGTTTTTGTTTGTTTTTTCACCCTCTTTCCCAAAAGGCTGCTGGCAGAGGACTTCACAAAGCTGGTTCCCTGACACCCCCTTCATCACCAAAGATGGCCCCAAAGAGCGGTCACAGACGAATCCTGAGCGACGTCACCCACAGCGCCGTGTTCGGGGTCCCGGTTAGCAAATCCACCCAGCTGCTCCATGCAGCCGCGGCTGAGGCCAGCCTCAACAAGTCCAAGTGAGCAGAATCGACTCCTTTCAGTGTGCTGAGAGTGAGCCGTCCTTTCATAGAGTGAAGCTGGAAGCTTCACTCTATGAAAGGACGCTGGAAGCTGGAATAAACGGCTCATTCATATACAGGATGAGGATAAATTAATCTATTTTTTAACTTCCCAGAGAATTTAGTTTAAGAACAATCACTCTGTTTAGTCTTTAAAATAACTCTCCTCACTCACTGACTGCAAAGGTAAGACAGTGAACACAGAGTTTACACCCGCCGTCCAGTTTTATTAAACACTGCTAAAATGTGTTTTCTCACGTTTGTACTGCAGGTCAGCGAGCACTACTCCCTCTGGCTCCCCGTGCTCGTCCCAGCAGAGCGTGTACCATCCAGTTGGCGTTGACGCCTCTTCAGCACGCGCTGCATCCAATGCTCAGCCGAGCTGGAACCCCTTCGGAGATGATAACTTCTCCAAGCTAACAGCAGAAGAGCTGCTCAACAAAGACTTTGCAAAGCTGTCTGAGAGTAAGGAATCCACTGCACATGCACACACACAGAACTTGTAAATACTGTAGTTGTGTGAAAGCAATATATTGTTTGCTTTTTTTTATATAGCAGCTGCAGCAGGAGACAAAGTTTCACATTCCACTGAAAGTTTTATCCCGGAACTCGGTGCTTTTCCAGGTAAGGAAATGCAAAACGCTGTTTGATCGCTTTGCAAACTGAGTGGTTGAATGATCAAGTGTATTTGTCAAGTGTGTGTATTTCTTTGCGTCTGTGTGATATTTCCACATAAAGTCCATAAAGACAGGTGGCATTTACATGTGTTGCTGTATTTGTGAATTGGAGTAGTCCTAAAGGTTTGCCAAGTCTTCCTCTTACTCTTGTTCTAAGTTTCTTTTTCAGCATTTAAGTTTCTCACTTTACTTTTTGTCCCCATGTTTTAATTCTTTTTGCACTTATCAAAAAGATGCAGGTTCAGCATTGTTGACTGTCCTATCCGTTTATTACCCTCTTGCTTTCTAACAGAACAGATGATTATGTAGAATAAGCTGAGGCTTTGATTCTCACAGACATATCCTCCAGTACTTCCCTGAATATCACACTATTCAGATGTTGTTTTATCACTTCCAGCTTTGCAGTTTGGATTTGACCACAGTCTGATCTTGTTGACGTAGCAGACGGCTTCACAGTGGCTTCTCTTAAGCGTCCATGAATAGATACCTTAGCTGCAGCTAGATGTCACTTGCAGATCCGTGCTTTCACTGTTGCCTGGTAACATGAAGGACAAATTCTCCTTTGTTAATTGGATTGCTTTACTGCTGGGGAAGCCTGCTTACAAGCGCCAGTAAAAACAGGAGAAAGCATGTTTAGTTAAAATGAAGCCCCAGCCCTACGTTTTTTTTACTCCTAAAACCTCCAGCCTTTGCAGAAGTGTTCGCTTCCTAGCTGTGCAACTTATTTTGTCTAGCTGTTTAGGCTCTGCTCTGAAAGGATAAGAAGTCATGAGTTTGTTTTTTTTTTAATAAAGGGTGTGGTTAATCTCCTTCAATCTGCCTAAACTGTCTTTTAAACTCCCTCTTCATCACTCACCCGAATTAGAAACACAAGCCACAGCAGTCTGTTGCTGACAGAAATTCTCCCATGTTTAGTGTGAAAGTTTTTTGTTTTTTTTAATTGCCCCCAAAATATAGCAAACTTTTTCACATTTTAGAAATGAAATTACCATAATTCACTGGGAGAACTAGCTGTGTGACTTGTGGAAACTGCCGTTTTTCCCATAGAGAATGGGGCAAAAGGTCACATCTGCTGTGCCATTTTCTGAGCCTACACATTCCTTGTGTAAGACCCTCTCCACACCCCCTTTTCCCCATAGCACTTTTCTTGTAAGTATGGTGCTAGTTAGAAGTTGGCTGTTGTGTGCATGGACTGCACATTCTCTCTTTTACTTTTGTTTTTGTTTTTTGCTTGATGATAACAATGGTGCATCATTTTATAACAATTATTCTGAGATTTGGGGTAAAACCAACTTAACAAAAGTAGTTGAAGGTGACTGTCCTGAAGAGTCGCACTGATTGCTGTGACCTCATTTGTGTAATTAAATTATGTTATGAGGTGTGTATTTACAGAACCGTAATAATAGTTTGGTGCCAAAATGCAACTGGTAAGAGTGTTGTAAACTGGATGCACTGACTTAATTGACTGTTGTTGGAGTGTGGCTGTATTGGGCAGGTATTAATTAATTAACTAACAAATAATACAATAATTTCTAGTGAGCCATGTAAGCAAATAATTGTCTTTTGTGATATGAACATACGTGTGCTGTAGCTGGAAGTATTGTAATGAATGGAGCTTGTGCTGTTGAACAGACTTTGTAATAACACTAGTTTTAAATTATATGAAGTGGCTATTTTATGCTTAACAGTATGCAAGAAAGATTTTCATATATGCAAACATATAAACGGATATCAGTATATGTGCGATAAGCCGACACTGGCTGGTGATATCAGCCAAATGATATTTCTGTTCGGTTCCAAAACTCCTCTTTTACAGCAGCCATCTGGACATAAGAGTACGTAAACAGGCATTATATTTGCATTAATACACACTCCACATTTAAATAAAAAAGAAACTTTGTTAGTGTCATTAGTAACACCCATTTCCTTATGTTTTTTTATTAATTTGATATAACCCTTCTGCCGTGGCCTTGTCGCTTAGTTACCAGCTGTCCAGGCTCCATTACTTCCCTGCGTTTTCTTTCTCTGACTTGCTCACAGAGCAGCCGATTGAGAGATTCAAGTCCCCTGAAAGATCTTTGCTGTTTCTGACCTCTTAACCTTTGCTGACCCCTTCAATACTCCACCGGCTCCACGAGTGGTCTATTCCTGTCTCTCTGACTGTCCCAAAAATTCCCCATTTCCTTTGCATGTGTCCTACTTGTTTTTTTTTTTTTTCCTCTGTCTCTCTGTATATTCTCAGAGTACTGGTGCACATTTAAATTATGCTATTTTAGCTTCTATATTGTTTTCTATTCATCCACCCACAGAGAACATTTCTTATTATACGCTGAGTAAAAAAACAAACAAAAAAAACAAAAACAAAAAAAACAGTAGCACACCCTGATTTCTTTTGCCTTTGGCAACTATCTTTACCATTTTTTTCCTTTTGTTAATAAAGGACATCCCAAAAGTTCTCAATGTGATACGGCCTAACCGCTGTAGTGACCAGTTCATATTTGAAAATGATGTCTCATGCTCCCTGAACTAGTCTTTTACAGTTTGAGCTTGATCAATCTTGGTATTGGAATATGTCTGTGCCAGAAAGGGAGAAACAAATATCTATTGAAGGGGACAAACATGGTTATTATATTTAGGTAGTCAGCTGACACAATGTTTTGCCCACATAACATTTCTGAACCTAGACCAGACACCTTTAGCAGCCTTTAATACCACAGGCTCACCCAGTAGACACTGGCCATGATGGGTGCATCGCCTCAACTGCAGCTCTTCTTATCCTGATGCATCTGAACTCATCAGACCGTATGACATTTTTCCATTACTTTGGGCTCAGCCTTAATGCTTCCTAGACTAAAGCCTTTTTTCTGATCAGCCTCAGTTTTTTTTCTTCTTTCTTTTCGACTAGGCAGTCTGTAGGACAGTGAAAGACACTCGGATTATTCATGAGTATTACAAGTAACTGTTGTTTTTTTGTTTTTGTTTTCACTCTCTGTCTCTAAGTAGACAAGGCAGAGTTGTGTCTGGATTCCCTGATTCCTGGTTTAGAAGCTCCTCAGGCCCAGCAACATTCAGGCCAGCCAGACCTCATCCCTACCAGCATGCCAGGTCAGCATCCTAGATTGCATAATATTATGACATTTTTTTTCTTTGCAGGACTGACTGACTTCAGACTCTTTTGTTAAGTCATGCTTCTGATAAAACAAGTCATTTGGGCCTCCGCCGTTGATTTCACCAGTAGTAGAGTAAAGTAAACCCGTAACTCCAAGGTTTTTTTATTTGTTAGACTTTTTGTCACCATCATTGCTGTTCTTCCATATAGCCACCCGTGTTCGAGCTTAATAGACTAAATACACTCGTTAATACTTGCTGAGGCCAGCATGTAGGTTTTAGACTGTTATCTCTTTTCTAGGTCATCATATTTCGGTGCTCGTCACACTAACAACCCTATTTTTACTCGCTCTCCGTCCCTCTAGCCATGCTTCATTCTGTCTCCGACTCTTTCACTGGGGAGGACTCCTTGCTGGGTTGCAATCTGCTATCCCAAACGTCTCGTGGAATCCAGTCTGTTTCTGCTCTCGCTCCCTCTTCTTCCTTTTCCTCTCCTCCTCCTGGCTGTGGCTCTGGATCCAGTCTCAACGAGCTGCCACCTGGTCAGGCTGCAAATGGTAAGACTTCCGCTTTGCAACCACATGTATCCTGGGTGTTTTGGCCACACAGTTGCGGGCCACGAGTCAGCCTAAATACAGGAGGTCCTGTTACGAAGACTGAAAACTGCTACTTATTCAATCTCGATATTATATTCATAAGACTGTAAAATGAACAGCCTCAACAGACCCTTGACTCATTTGCACAAGAGCCAAAAGCCATGTAACAATAATGGCTTTTATTTAATGCAGTTGCCCTGTCCCCACCTATTTTTAGTCTGCTCGCATCCTCCTTTCTTTTCTGCTCTTTGGCTGAATTAACTTCTTCACCCTTCCATCATTACTTCACTTCCTCTTCCTTCACCGCAGACTCTGGTTTCCTCATGTCGTGTGGGGAGACGGTCAATGGTGACGAGTTTGATCCCATTCCTGTGCTCATCTCCAAAAACTCAAATCAAGGTAAGGCTAAGAGAATTTAGAGGTGAGCATTAACACCTGCTGAAGCCGAGCTGCTGAGCCAGAAAAAGGAATGGCTCCGGCCCAGGATTAGCCTCCATAGCTTGTTCCTGTGATTGCTGATGTGAGAAGTCTTGTATGGGTGCTTGTTGCATCAAGGCTTTTTATCTCATCAAGCTCTCACATTAGTGATCTTTCTCCCCGTTGAACCTAATATTTAAATATCTAGTACCAATCTATTTGGGGATGTTTGGCTCTTTTTAGTTTATCTTGAAAGTCTCTTCATATTAAAATGGCATTCCCTTTCCCCCTCTCTTCCTATAATGATTCCGCTGTATATTGATTAACCCGGCTCACTCTGCTTCTTTCTCTTTCTGCCCCTGTTCACGCATCTTTCTGCTCCGCCACCATTTTCCCCTCATCCTCATCACCTTCTCACTATTAATTTCTCCATGCAATTCTTCTTAATATGATTTACCCTTTTGCTTGTCTCTCACAATCTCCCTCGGCTCTTCCATGTCTATCTCTGTCTATTTCTATCTTTCTTTCTGGCACGTTTCAGGTGGTCACTCGCGCAGCAACAGTGGCAGTTCAGAGTCCAGCATCCCAAACATGGCCCGCTCCCTTCTGCTGGTGGATCAGCTCATCGACCTCTAGAGGGGGTGGGAGATGTTGAAGGGGCTGTGTGCAAACCCGACAATGGGTGTGGGGAGGGTGGAGGGATAGAGAGAGGCCAGCAAAGGCACCTATCGTAGCACCTTATGAAATGAGAGGAGCAACAGGGGATTAGTTCAACTGAACCATCCCCTTTATGTTCCTCTCTTGTCTCGTCTCCATCTCTAGTAGCCTGATAAGCTGGTTTCATGCATCTTGCTGGCCATTGACATTTCCATGCCGGTAAAAACCTTTTTGTTAATGCCAGAGCATATCGTCTGCTGCTGTGCTGGCTACACCATGGTCCTCCTCATGCTTTCCTCATTCTTGCATTAATATCCCTCATTAAGTGCATGTCAGTGGTGATCGACGTATGCACTGCTTGATCACAAGCTACATTTCGTTCACTTTATGTACTTGTTTCAGGGGTTGAAGCTTAAATTTAGCAAAGCCACCCTCAGGCATGGCCATGTGTGTCAGGGGTCTGATTTAAAGAATGAGGACTGGAGTTATTGTAGACCTCCTATATTTTATACTTCCTTCTGAAAGCTTTGAACTCAACTGTTGACTAATCAAACGTGGAACCTAAAATAACCACTCAGAGCCGCGCTACTGCACTGATCGAACCACTTCGTCAGCCTGTGAAAGACACGAGTATCAGCTTTGGGGAGTGATTACAGATTTCTATAACTATTATGATTTACTGTAATGTGAGGAGAATTATGCTGCTCTTTTAAAACCTTTTGTTTGGAGATAACTGCAATGCATACCTCGTCTGCAAGTCAAATCTGTTCACTTCTGTGCTACTATTCCCATTTAGATCAATAACACTGAATATATAGGGCTTCAAAAGCCTCAGCATAACTTTGTATTATAAACTCTTTCTGAATGTTAGACGAGGCATTATCTTAAAACAACAAAAAGCAAACTGTACACACGTGTACATGTGATTATAGCAATGATGACCTGAAGTCCTGTAACGGTTGTAAAGTCAGCGTTGAAGGGAGATTCTGCTTTTCTTTCTCAAGTTTCATTGTGTGAAGTACATGGGAGTAAATCTGTGCGTTACCTGCAGCAGACGGCAGTCAGAATCTCCAAATTCAGTCGGAGCGTCTGAGTTTGGAGTTTCAGAAGGGATTGATGAAGCAGCCACCAGAACTCAGCTACAAAAAAAGAGATTTTTCACCATTTAAAAATAATTTAAAAAGACTCTAAAAATGTAAAACATAGAATTGTGTCATAGCTGAATGGTATTTGTAGTTTTTTATATTACATAATTTTCTAATCAGTGTTATTTTTTGTCCATTATGTTTTTCAAGCCACAGAACAGTTGTGTCCCAAGACGGACTGCAACCAACTTAAACCGTCCTTATTGCCACAAAGGAAACTAGTGAGCTGTAAGAAAAGATGACTGTCTGTAGTTTTAAGTACTTTTCCTTGATCGGGTTGGAAAAGGCATGAGTCATTCAAGAAAAATGACAGTAGCACAGTAAAAGCATTCACTCAAACGAATGTGAAATTTTCAAGGTTTTAGCTGCTTCATGTGCTGGAGAAATCTCTCCATTTGACAGGCGACACATGTATCGCTGTCTGCTGCAGGTGAAACGCTTACTAACTCCCAAATGATCCACGCAACCTCACTTAAAAAAGTCAACAAAAAATAAGTGGAATACTCCTTTTTAACATGGCTGGTTGGGACATTTTTGTCAGCATTATCCAGAACATAAGACTATATAAATAGAATGGATGCATTTTATCGTCACAGTGTAAACGTATGGGTTCAGGAACTATCATATCCTTTAAAAAGAGGGCATTATTCTGTATGAATTCATCTGTAGCAACGCCAAGCTGGAGGATGTTTTCCAGTCGCACTGTTTGCCACGTGTTGTTCAGCTCTAGAGGTCGGTACACGTGAGCCGCAGGTTTTACAGGGGGAGGTACCGTAGATGACAGATCACAGAGCTATTTCATATTATCAAACGTAAGATTTATTTGACAACAACCCTCCAATACCGACATCCTCTCTCTGATGTCGCCAGGCCTTTCTCACCTTGAAGTAAATCAATGTGACATTTTAAAAATTAAAAAGAAAGGAAGAAAAAAAAACAATTTGTGTGCAAATAAATCATTCTTGTTTTTCTCCACTTTTGTTCTTGTCAGCTCTGCTAAATGCAGATTTTTAGTTTGTTATATTTAAAGGCATTTTTTTTCCTCATGCTGTGAATCCATGTGACTATTATTGATAGTGATTCAGGATGAATGTATGACTGGAGTTGTCACTGAATCATTGAACATGTACAATATTTATAAGAATATCTAGACGTAAAAACAAAACATTTATGTATGAAGCTGTATTTTAGAGTGTAAAAGCTGACCTTCACCTTTGTCCAAGTGATCTTTTCTCTCCATTCATGCTGATTTTAGTTTTTAACCTCTTATGTTCATGTCACAAAGTGCTTATGACTCTTCCGACTGGATCATCTAACTTGCAGTCCCCTTTCTACTGCTTGTCAGTGACTGTAAATACCTGGATAGTTTTCTCCAACAGATGGTAAAAAATGGAGAAGATGAAGGAATGTACTTCCTGATATCTCTGGATTACTTTTCCCCTTTTGATGGCTGTCCTCTTTATGTAGTGAAATGATGAGAAACATTTGAAAGAGAGATGTGTGAAAGTTAAATCTGATCAGTCAATATATTTAATCATGTAATACGTGTTAAATGTCAAAAATCCCACAAAGTATCATTTTGAATTCTGGCTTTTACCTTGAGGAAGGTTTACTACGTTCTCGTGAGACTATAGTTATGTTCCTTGTCTTGGGTTTTCTTCTCCTCGTCCCCATGTCTCTGTTATCAAGTCAACAATACAGCAATACATTACAGGAAAAATAAAAAGTCACTTTTTTTTTCCTCCACTTTTGCCATCATCTACATTAGAGTTAATTTATGTCATTTTCAGTTATCCACGCAATCCTTAAGTCCTTGCTGTTATCAGACACGACTGTTAATCATGTGCTGATTGGTTTGAAGCTGTACCAGAATTACTTCAATAATGTCCAAAAATCTTTAACATTACTATGTCAAAGAGGTGAGAGAGGTACAACGGAAGGACGATAAAAATCAAGGATGAAAATTAGTTTTGTCGGCCGTGTTGATTCAAAATAAACAGGGAGCCAAATGTGTTCTTTAATTTTGATTGGTTTCATCATTTGACACATCTGTGCGTTTTTAAATCAGTGGAATTGGATTTCAAATACATTTTCTCCTGAAGAAGAATTTAGTTTCTCAACTGTTGGTGTGTTGCCTGACAATTTGGTTCTTCTGAAATTTATAGCCCGTTTTTTTTGTTGTTTTTTTTTTTTTTGTTCTGTTTGGCTTCAGTAAACAAATATTTGAGTTTTTTTTGTTGTTTTTTTTTTTTTTTTTTTTTACAAGTAACCCTGTAAAATTCACATATTGTCTGCATTCACGTATATAACAAAAACCAAGTGAAACAAGAGACTTGTCATCTTAAGCATTGATTTCTCTGTTTGATGGAGTTGATTGATGCCGGTTTAATGACGCTACCTTGTTGCTTCCCATGACTTTTGTTTTGTTTAGAAAGCCTAAAATGCAAATGGGCATATATTTTGCTTTTTGTTTGACCATATTTATGACCAATAAATTGCAGTTATTCTTTTTATGGTTCCATGACTTTGTAAGTGACTTTCCAACAAGTCACTGATATAAGGCATAAAAGATCCCAGGGCATAAACGAAGTCCAAACTCCACCTTGATGGTGATGATCTTCATTTATCATCATAATCCACTCTGGTCCTGACTTACACTTTACTCATCCTGTAGCCTATGATCACATACTGCTACAACCTAACGCCTCTACTCCCCTCCAAGCGTGCACACCAGGCGTCACTAACACACCAATATAAATGCATCCCATAATTAGAAGACACACCCACAAAACCCAAGGTGCATTGCAACAAATCGACGGACAGGAAAATGGCTATAACAGGTTTACTAATTGCTGTTAAGCTGATATGTTTACACTAACTGCAGCGTTTAGACCTTTTCTGCTTCTTTTTTTTTTTTTTTTTTTTTTTTAATGTATGTTTTTGATGCATTTTCAGTACACTAGTATTTTGATCATTTAACTGCCATTGTTGTTGTTTCATGCAATCATGCAAGCAGACTAAAGCCAATTTGGAAGTCAATTCTGAAAAATGAGATAGTTCGCAGTAATTCTTTAAAGTGTAATTAACTACCTTCAGTATTAAGGGAAAGTGTGCCATGTGAGAAATGTAGCACACTAAGCTTTGGGCATTACAAAATAGATGATTAATGAGAAACCCCACGAAACAAAAGAAAACTGCTGTTTTCCTGTAAATGCTGTAACTAACATCTCTGAAGGGCTGCCAACTATCAGCTGCTGCCGCCACTGCTGAGGTAAGACAGATCTGTCTCTAACCTGTCTGTCCCTAACTATTTTGCGATTTGCTTTCAAAGCTTATTCCCACAGTTTGTTTCCTGCAGATCCACAGACCCCCCCCCCCCCCCCCCCCTCTAAGCCCCCTGAACCGATTATAAAAGCCAAACTACACGAGGCACTGCATCAGAAGGTTAAGGGCACTGCTGCTAGGTTGTAGAAACAAGATGATTTAATGTTTTAATCGTAGAGCTGTCTTGTGCATCCTACGTGGCGTGTTAACAGTAGTTTGTCTGTGCTGTTGTGTAGTCTCCTGCTGGTTCCTCATTGTTGGGTCATTCTCACAGAGCCGTGGTTTTCAGATTTTATACTTGACTCATTGGTCACGCCCACACCAACTGTGAGACTGAGATTTAAAAGACCAACTGGGCCCCTAGATGGATTAGATTCTTCTTGCTGCTAATTATTGTCGTGTTTAATGATTTTACTCAGAGTCGTTTCTCTGTTCTGTCTCTCTTGAACAGATCTGCAAGGGGAGAGTAATGGCTATTCTGCACTCGAGGAGGGACTGGAGAATGAAGCTCTTGAAGGAAATTCTCTAAACAACGAGGACTGTGAACACTCCAGCGATGAAGACGAGGTAAAGGAAGCGCACAAGAGCGAGCAGCAGGAGGTGGGGGCAACTGAGAGTGATGTGGCCGTCCATGACTGCAGCGGTTCCAGACCTCTACTGATGGACTCCGAGGATGAAGAAGAGCATGGACCTCAGTACGCTCTGCAGTCATCACTGCTCCCCAGCGCAATGCAACCATCTGCCACCTTCCCTCAGCCTACACCAAGCACTTTCACCCAAAATAACTCAACACATGTGCCCGAGCCAGCAAAGGAGACAGACGCCACAGCAGATGTCTTCTCTAAAGCACCTTTTAGGATTGCACAAGAGGACTCTTCCGATATATTTACCAATGCTCCGTTTCCACGTGCCCCCGGTGTAGCTCAGCAGCAACTCGATGTGTTCTTACAGGCTCCCTTTGGGAAAAGGAAGGAGACCAAAACAGCACAGCCGAAGACCTTGCACACCCAAGCGAGTGGAGCTCAAGCTCTGACCTCAGATCAAGGCGTGCTGGGACAAGTTGCCCAGCAGCCATTCCGCCCTCAAGCTCTGGCCAAATATTCCCGACACTTCGAGGGACCCGTGCCTGATCCAGTAGCAGCTCACAGAGTAATGTCCAGTGTGAGCAGCCAAGCACCTGTAGCGTCCGTCCACGTTGGACCGCTTCACTCATGGACCTCTGATGTGAACACTGTGGACCCTTTCGTCTCTGCACCCTTTCATCTCAAGGCTCCACAAGAAAAGCCCTAAATGCACAATCAAAAGACGACGTAGTTGTTATCAGCGCCACTGAAATATGCAAACTGCAACAGGCATAGTGCATGCTGCCACCAACGCTGCAGCTGGACTGCAGGCCTGCATGGATCTCATTGGCTCAACTTGGCTCTGATAGTGCGAGGTTATCATTCCCAAACTCTTCTCCTGCCATCTTTCTCCTTTCCATTCTTTCAGCTGTCCTTTTGTCCTTCTGGTAGACGTCTACGCAAAGACGAGGGTGGACAAGCATTTGATTGTTTTTCTGCCTACCTCAGTTACGTTCTGTGAGGAACACAGCACAGCAGATTGATTGAAACATGACCATTGATTTAACATCTATAGTTAAATATACATCTACACTTAACTGTGAAACTTTGATCTAGCAGCACCTCATTCCTCCATTACGATAGTTCTCAGAAAGGACACGGTCAGCTCAACGAACTCGGTGCTTGAAATATGGAAAGAATGTGACTCTTTTTTTTTTTTTTTTTTTTTTCTTTTAGGGAGTTAAATATTTAGTTTGAATTGTACCAACAATAAATGTTACAACCACATCAAAGTCAGTAGCTTTGGCTTTTATGTCATTACTTTTGACATTTTATAGTAAAGCATATGCTGGATAAGGTTTCAAAGCTGTTTTCAGGATAACCTTCATTATCATCATTCTAATGTTCTGTATTTATTTTATGCGTAACACGTGTGATCACTGTCATCGCCTGAAAATGGAACACCAGTGTTTGTTCCTTGTGATGTATAACATTATACACCCTTTAGGCACAGAACAGAAATTGTAGTAGTTCCTATTTTCTAATAAGGTTTGACTTCCTCTGGAGTCTTCTACACTCAGTCCTTCCCTCGTACCACATACAGCAGAAACCCACTTTCGTCTTTTCTGTCCTAACAAAGCGGATGTATTTGCATCACTTGGCTGCACTTGCATTCGGCACCAAACACTTCAGCTGTCTGCAGTGCATGTTCACTCAGCGCCACAATGCATCCGTTTTTACGCACCAGCTATGACATAGTTACGAATAACTGAAGTAAAAACTTGACTCTTATTTCTGCAGCACATGTACTTAGCAAATCCAGCCGTGGGATTGTAGTAGTGGTGTTGAGTCTGATTGATGACGTTTCCCTTGAATATCGTTTCCATCAGCAATTGGAAATTTTTTTTTCTTTGTCCTTTGTAAAATCATGGAACATTATCTGGTTCCCATCGTGGCACTTTTAAGAAAGAGGATCCAGCCTGCTTCAACCCAAAGTTTTAAATATGTATTCTTCTGCTGCAATGGGAAAAAGAAAAATCTTTTCTTTCTTTGTTGAAGTGTACTATATTTTTTAAAAATGCTCACTTTTTCCTCACCTAACCTCCGTACATGAAAATTGCACATAGTCACTGACAGTCAGGGTTCTCTACGAATGTGTTTTGTCAGCTGTAAAATGTATTTTGAAGTGCTGTTGTACAGGAAATCATTGAGGGAGCAGCCGATGACACTTAAACAAGTAAGCTCTCAAAATACATGCTATGCTGCACAGCCTGCCTTGAAAATTGTGTAAGTCAAAAGCAAAACTATTAAATGAATGTAAATCAAAAATTTGTACAGCTTGTTTTTTTTCCCCCCTATTTTCAGTTATGCACGTTGTTTTGAGGCTCTTGTATAGTAGCCATCCTTTAAAGTGGATCGCAACATTTCATCAAAGTTGTGCTTGGACAAGAACCGATTATTGTTCAGAATTCAAGTGTGTGTGTTTGATCCACTTCAAATGTTGATTACTGTATTAAGGTTTTCATATAATCCTGATTTCTGTTCTACTACATTTCAAGAGGCAATACTTGAAAGTATTCAAGTAACGTAAGTAAATAAATACAGCCTTACCTGTGTTATCTACAGCAGTCAAGTGCTGCGTGACTGTTAGTCCACACGAGGATGGTCCAGTGTGTGTGAGACACACTGACATGGGCCCTTTTGCTTTGACACTTTGACACACTGCTGCTACTACTTACATCTTGCATATTGGTTCTCCAGAGGTTAGCAGTCTGTGTGAATGAATAAACACAAGATTATGGGTTCTTTACTACTGTAAAAGTAAAAACTAAAAAGATAAAATTCTTCATTCAAGTTAAAGCATGTTTGACTGTAATCGCAGTTAAATAGAGAAAATGGTGTTTCATGAAGTATTCAGATCCATGTGGTACAAAAAGTAAAAATCATTAAGACGTCTGCAAGAACTATCCAACAGAGGTCAAACTTAATATAATTAAGTGTAGAATTACAGTGACCACGTTATCAATAGTGAGGGTGGAGCTCCGTTGACCTTGTCTGAATCCAAACATTCAGTCCACGTGGCTGAAGCTGGAAACTGTGGAGATCCTTGCATCCATTTTCTGTACCTGTGTCAATCCTAAGGATTGAGGGGTTTTGCTGGATCCCACCTCTGTATTGGACACGTATTGCAGTAAATATAGAGGTGCCAAATCAGTCTCAGAAGTCATAAGAAAGATGGAGAAACGTCTGTATAACAGATACACATTTTTTTTTAGTATTTGTGTTTCTTTGGTTCTTGCCAAGATAATAAATCACATGTTATTTTGTTTCGATTAAATAATAGAAGTTTTTAAGGGGGGGAATCTGGATCTGGTCAAATGTGAAGCAGACTTCAGAAAAAGAAAATAAGAATAGTATCATAAACTTGTCTCTAGAGGGCGGCAAAGACGAACGTATCACATGTAAATTACTACTAAAATTCAAGAAGGTGGCGCTCATGAGCCTCTGGAATGACTAAAACCCACCATAGAATAAGAAGAGTCTCGACGGTCACTTGGGGGTTTCGTTTGACGTGTTTTATTTTGTTAAATATGCGCTAAGAAGCTAATAACGACCGTATCGGAATCAACTATAAAGGTATAAATGTAGCCGTACACATAAGACGCCTCTCCGCTTGGTTTCAATGCCTGAGATGAGTCTACGCTCACGGAGCTCTTCCCGCTAGCCGGCTGCTGCGGGTGAATCCGTGATTAATAGTTTAAATTAACTTGATTTGTGCAGGTCACGTGGGGTCGTGGTCTGGTGAGCACCATGGCCGCCCAGAGGGTCCTCTCACAGAGCAAAGAGTCTCTGCTGCAGAACTACAACAAGCGGCTGAAAGACGACATCAAGTCCATCATGGACAACTTCACCGAGATCATCAAGACGGCGAAGGTGGGACGGCGGCGCCGCTTTCTGCACCTCCACATGCACCTTTACCTGCACCTCCACCGTCACCCGCACCTCCACAGTCAACTGCACCTGCACCCGCACCTCCACCTCCACATGCATCTTTACCTCCACCTCCACATGCACCTTTACCTGCACCTCCACCGTCACCCGCACCTCCACAGTCAACTGCACCTGCACCCGCACCTCCACCTCCACATGTATCTTTACCTCCACCTCCACATGCACCTTTACCTGCACCTCCACCGTCACCCGCACCTCCACAGTCAACTGCACCTGCACCCGCACCTCCAGCTCCACATGCATCTTTACCTCCACCTCCACATGCACCTTTACCTGCAACTTAGCCTCCACCTGCACCTCCACTTTCACCTGCACCGTCACCTGTAGTAATCCGGCTTTTATTGTTTGTCTTGTTTTGTTAATGCATGTCCAGATCGAGGAGGAAACGCAGGTATCCCGAGCAACCCAAGCAGAGCAGGACCACTATGAGATGCACGTCAGAGCTGCCAACATCGTAAGTGATGCACGTTTCCTGTCCTGCCACAAATAAATAATGTATTCATTTAGAGCTCGGGTGAATGTATTAGGTTGTCTAAGTGACTACCAACTAAAAAACAAGACACGGACTAGGGATCTAACCTTCCCCTAAGCTGTTTTTAATTTTAAGTTTTTAATTCTTAAAAAAGAAAACCCTTAAACTCCCCCTGTGCCGTGTTATGAGGTTCAGCCAGCTGAGACGTGACTGGCAACAATAATCTACTGGAAGTTTTCACTAAACTCGGGAATAAGTTGGTTTTTTTTGGAGATAAGCGTATCATTTTGGATAATGTCAAATTTCTCCATGACTCCACAATTTTCCATGAAGATGTCTTTGGTCGTAGTCGGTGGTATTGACAGCAATAATCTAGTGGAAGTTTGGGAGTGAATATAATAATGTTTTAAACAGCAACATTGTTGAAAACAACAATCCAAATGAGCTTCCGTTTGTCCGTAGGGACTAGATTTATTCGTTTAGATTTTAACTAAACTACTGGAATAACTAATGAATAATATGCCAGGATGCAGTAAGATTAGTCTTTTTCTTTTATTTCCATTTTAAATCGTGCTTTTTAAAATGGAAAGAGTGAACCGTACCCAGATTCACTAGCAGCAACCTTCGCAGTACCCGCGGAGGTCGTGGTGATGTCCGAACCAGCTTCCCAGGTTTTCTCTTTCTGCCTGTTTGTTACACAGCGACATGCATGAGGGGAAAAAAGAGGCTTCAAAAGCACTCCTCGGAAAACCTCAGGGTGACATCACAAAGGGCTTGTCCAGTTCTTATTTAACAGTCTGTGGGCGTGCACCATAGAAGAGAGGGGGGGAGTGTAGTTGGCCTGCTGACTCCACCCCCTAACACCAACTGCTATAAATAGTGATATAAAGACATGGTTGAAAAGGAAGCTGTTGGATTGTATCCATGTGACATTTTTACCAAACATTTCTGAGAGATTTCGGTAATACATCAGGAAATTATGCTCACTGCTGGTGGAAAAAAAAGGCAAAAATCTTTTTGTTTTTTGTTTTTTTTTTTAAATAAAACCCCTTTTAATTTAAAATGGGAAAGTCTGCTAACATCCCTCTGTGATCCAGATTCTTGTCCTCTGTGCCACTATGTTCAGGTTCGGGCCGGGGAATCCCTCATGAAACTGGTGTCGGATCTGAAGCAGTTCCTGATTCTGAACGACTTTCCCTCCGTCAACGACGCCATTAGTCTTCAGAACCAGCAGCTCCGCTCGCTACAGGAGGACTGTGACAAAAAGCTCATGTCGCTCCGAGATGAGATTGCCGTTGACCTGTATGAGCTAGAGGAAGAATATTACTCCTCCAGGTACAAATAGGCTCATACTTGCCCCATCCCGTTGCCTTTCTGTTGTCCCATGCCCAGCACCAAGAACTGTCTCACCTTTTGCCATCCACTGCTGAGGGAGAGTTTAGCTCCCGCATCTATGCCTAACAACTTTCTGTTGATCTAATTTTTCATTGTAAAAACCTTGAACAGACTCATTCTTCAACACAAATCATTGCTGAGGGTCACTGTGCTGGGCTTTATCTCACAAAGTGCCTTTACATTGTTGCTGTCATGAAGGGACATGCCACTAAATATCTGCTCTGTCAGCATATACAGCTCTTAAACTACATTTCAGACTTTTTTTTTTTTTTTTTTTAAGTCATTCACATTTATTATTGCATTTTTTGTGAAGGAATGAATTTCACACCTCTGAACCATAGGAATTGGTGTGAATTAATCACAGCAGCCACTGGATTTGAGACATTTTATCAGTTTTTCCTTTTTCATAACAAAGAAACTTGTTTTATAACTATCAGAAATAAGGCCGTCTTGTCTATTTACAGCAAAAATATTTAAAATATTAGTAAGCACTTAATTAGCTGTCCTATCCATGGATGATAATGGGCTTCTAGGAATTGCTGCACAAAGATTTGTGTGTAAATTTTAACATGTAGTGGAAGGTTTTAAAAGAACCAAAACAATGTAAGAATTGTTTTTGTGTCAGTGCGTAGAGTATTTATATGTAATATCTAATCAATTTCTGCATCCTGCGCGTTGCGTTCAGGAGTGGGGTGGCAGGAGCCAGCCCCAGCTGTCATCAGGTGAGAGGCAGGTACACGCTGGACAGGTGCCTGTCCATTACAGGATATGTAATATCTAAATCCTAAGTAGAACGCTGACCTTGATGCTACATTTTAGAGATGGGCTGTACAATTAAACCCTGATTCTTAACGTTATTTATTTGATCATGTCTAATCCACAGAGAACTTTTAAAAAGGCTTAATTTTGTTGATTCCGTCCCAGCAACTAGAATTTGTTTCATAAGCGGAGTCGGTCGCACACGGTGCAGATGTACGTTACTGTCAGCTGTTCCGCTAGACCCCAAATGGTTAAGAAATAAAGTAGAAACAAAATGCTGCAGTAGTTTGTCTCATTTCCTTTGAGGAAGAGTGTGATATTTGTGGAGCATGCTGGGTGTGGACCTGTCTTCGTCACTGCATTCAGTCTGTTTTCTTCTCCACCGGTGACTAATCCCATCCTTTTGCTGATCTTAAATCAACAATTGTTCAATCATACCGCAGAGCATTTGCAAATCAAAAGCCATTTTGTGCATTTCCAGTGCTTCTGCATAACCTCTGAGCTTCTGGCGTGCTTTTTTGTGCTCTTTTACGTGTTGGAGTGTGTTTATTCTGACCTGCTGCTCTTGTCTGCTCCTCTCTTCCTGCGCTGTGCTAATTCTTTGCCTCCTGCTGGTTTCTGCTCTGCAAAGCTACTGTCAGTGGGACAGCACTGACTTGCCTCTGTGTGAGGCCTACCGCTGGCGGGACAGCTGGGCTTCCCCAGACAGCAGCGGCAGTTCGTCTCCCGGTGACCGAGAGGAACCTGGCGGACCGCCCTCGCAGGAAGCGAACACGCAGCACCTCAACGGACATGGGGCTGCCTCCATGGAGAAACCGTGACGGGGAGGCAAGGACACGGGACTGGAGCGCGGCACGCTCCGGACACACGTGCTCTGTTCGAATATTTGATTGTTCGGATAGTTTGGTTTGCATTACACCTTACATTTAATCAGAAGATTTTTTTTTTTTTGTATATTCGAAGCCTAAATTTAACTAGGGATTGAGATCTTTTTTTTTTTTTTTTTTTTTTTTTAAGCCATGAAAGCTATTACAGAGAGATTTACTGAAATGGACTGAACAAAAACACCTGGAAACTTCACAGAATAACAACCGCCCTGAAACTTAACCTTCAAAACATTCCCCTAATTTAGATTAAATGTAAAAACGGCAGTCACTATTGACATCTTTTTTTTTTCTTTTTTTTTAATGCATGCAACTTTCAAAGGTTTGCTTTGAAAACACGTTTACACTGTATTTATTTTCCTTTCATATGCACTGATCCAAGTTGTACTCATAAGTTGCAAAATACTGCTTTTGTAAGACATTTACACTCCCAAGATCAAATTAAAGAAGCTGTTTTCTATTTTTACAATAAAATCTATTTCTGAAGATCATAAGAACATTAAGCTTGAGCTAAAAATGTATAATTAAAACTGGGCTGATTTACAGGAGTATCACCTGGTCACTGTTACACTGGATGAGTCCGATAGATTCAACTCTGATCGTCTGAGGGAAACTGACAACATTCAAAGTATTGGATGCTTCACTACATCTCGATTGATCAGTTCAGCTCTGAGCCGGATACGTTACTTCAGTATTTTTCTGGTTTCATGAAGTTTAAGTGCTTCTAAAGTGCAATTTAATCATTTAACACTCCTACATAAAAATGCAAACTGTTTTAAAATATTACGGCCTCCACAGAAAAGGAATGTGTATTAAAAGAAGCATTAAAGTGATCCAAAAGAAAGAAATTTATTAAATTTCTTTAAAAAGCAATAACCATAAACTCCTAATCCATTTTTTGTCAAGAATAATGAAAAAAAAATTACAATAATCCAATTTCAGCTGTCAGATAAATGTAGTTAAAAGCACATTTTGCTCTAAATTAGAAGATAACTAGAAACCGGACCGTGTTTTAGAGGCTCATCTGCTTTATGGTGTTCACGGCAAGTCAGAAAGTAGGACTTTAAACCAATCACAGAAGACGTGTCTGAGTCAAACGCCAGCCTCCGATCGTTTCCAGTTATTTCCTGTATTGTTGGATTCATTGTCTGACATGGTTTGGTCCACAGGATTCTATAATTCAAAGTCAAATTATGTAACAGAACATTACAAAATGAATGTACCAAATGTAATATAAACTCATAACCACATTAAGCTTCAAACATAAATTACATCAACAAACGAGTAGTTCTGAAAGAAACCCACTAATTTAACTCGTTAATATCTTCGGTTCATCTTCTTGAACTTCTCGTAGTGGTAGTCGTCCGTGGCCTTCTCATTGTTTGGACGTTTCCGGTAGTTGGGTGGTGATGGAGCTGTGGATAATGAAAGAATTGTGTGAAAATGCTGCGAAATAACCCAGATGAGTGCAGTAATAACAGTACTTTTTTTTTTTTTTTTTTTTTTAATGATTTGAGCTTGAAAAAAGGAGTTCAACAATTTTAAACTTTTACAAAACATTGAACCTGAATACTTAGTTATATCATAAATATGGTTAAATAACTTATTTTGCTAAATTAGGATAAAAAAAAAACAAAAAAAAAACAAAGGTAATATTCCCAGAAACAATCATGTTTCAAAGTAAAATGTAAGACTCGAGAGACGATGTCATCAGTTTTAGATAAAAACAAAATTGTTTGGGGATTCAGCAGGTTCTGACCGCCACAGTGCTTAGACCAGTTTTCTGAAGTCTGCCGATGTAAAACTGGTACAGAATGGTGCGTGCAGGTCGCTGCAGCAGTGAGGCGTTTCGTACCCTCTGGGCCTGGTTTCTCTGTGTCACCCACGCGCAGTGGTCTTGGTTTGGGCTCTTCTCTGTGCCGGTGGTGCCTCTGTGGCGCATTCACGTCTTCATGATAGACTGAGAGGAGAAATGAGCAAAGTTAGAAAGACGTTCAACCCTGATTAACTTTAGGCTTGATCATCATGATGTTTACGCCCCAATAAGTAGACTTCCTGAACTCACAGCGGTTATGTTGGACGTAATTAACAGCAATGTTTGTAGGGACAAATGATGTGCCGTGGTCTTTTTTCTTGTTCCTTTGTTCGGCCAGAAGCTTGGCTTTTGCCTCCTCTGTCTGGATGATGTTTTTTATCTTTGCACTAGCAAAGGTAAAAATATAAAATAAATAAAAGATGAAAGATTAAAAAACTTTTTTTTTTTTTTTAAATTAACAAAAGAATTTGAGAGAATTTTATGGACATACTCAATTCCAAGATCAACTTCAGGGATCCCACTCAGCATTTGATTGGACAACATCTCCTCTGTCTTCTTGGCAGAGTTGACCCGGATGTTCTCGGGAAGTTCATAGAGATGGTCCTCCGCATTCTTCACCTTCACTCTCTGCTCCTCAGCTTCCACCAAGCCCTTCTTCTTTTTTAACTCTGTCTCGATGTATTTCATCCTGTGAGGAGAAATTCAAGAATTGATAATATAAGGCAATGATTCCTCTGGCTACCCGTCATTATGGGTCAAATGATGGAGAGCACAGACTTTTTTTAAATGCAATTCTCAATGTGCAACAACTATTATTTAAACAAAATATTTCCTGTTGCAGGAAATGGTGCTAGTACTTTGGAAAAAACATCCTATTTTGTCCCAGTACCAAAAAAATAAGTAAAATGAGACTTCCTGTGGTCCAAGGTGGGCCAGAACCAGCCTGTCCTAAATTTTGTTCAATTTATTTATCTGCTTCATTTAAGAATGCAAGATATTGTAATCTATCTGCTGCAGTGGGCTAATTTTCTATGGATGGTAGTTGTGGCACTGTGACAACCATGTTTATATGTTATTTTATTTTAAAGCGTGCTTTTTAGTACCATCTAACCTCTGATCCAGAGTAAGAAGCTCTGGATGGGTCTTAGTACATGCAACATCTTCTGGGTTGCTGAATATTTGTTTGACAGGCATTACCGGGGAGATCCCTGACTGATATTACTGACATTCACCCTCTACATGTCAGACTTGAGTTATACAACCTTCAGAAGTTGCCTAATGACAGCAGTGGTGGGGTGTCTCAGAGATGAACAAGACTTCATAAAGTGGTGAACAATTTTCTAAAACAGTACCATACGAGTCGAGTAACAAACCATGTCAGCTGTCACCAAAACCAAACACACTGTGATAAATTTCAGGAATCTAAAAGAACTCTGTGGTCCATCAATTTTATGTGTGAGGTTAAGTTTGATTAAAACTACAGCTGTGTGGTTGTGCACCTGAACAGGAGACAACAAACTGGACTGGATTTAACAATAAACACTGACAATATGTATAAGAAGGTTTTATATCCTTCTGTGTTTGCCATAAGATGTCAGACAACAAAGATCCAGTTTGTGGTAGGAAGAGCAGCATGAGTGCCAGTGACAGCAGCAGGATTAATAAATGCACTCTTAAAGCCGAAAAGAAGACGTATTCGCCCTTCTGCTCCATCTCCTCCACTCTACTGTCCAGTATTCTCACGTATGTCCTCTACTCTCACTGCAGACCTATTGGCATGTAACCCTATTCTATTTCTATTAATGATATATAAAAAAAAAGTTTAAAAAAAACATACAAGATATGTACCTGAGCACAACGCAGGGTATTTAGGGGCCACATGCTGGTCGGACTTAAACACTGACATTGGAAAACGACACAAGAGTGTACCAACAAAGAAGCACTTACATGTCTGCGTCCTCGTCTCTTCTGTTAGTCTCAGCTGAAAACGATGTGCCCAGGTTGAGGTCCGTTTCATCTTCTGTCCTGTTTGTGGATCATGTCGGTCAATTAGTTATACTCCAGCAGATCTGTTCAAACTAAGTCACGTTTACTGTACAAATAAATAAAACCATTTTAAAGTTACTTGAGCTGACACATAGTGTAAATTGTATTTTGTAACAACATGGGCATCAGTCAAAGGCTCACTCACATGTCTCTATTCCTGTCCTTCACCTTCTTCATGTCTACAACCCCCCCAGTCTTCAGTTTGAATGGGTCGTTCTGTCAGAAATTATAACTTAAATAAACACCAGTTTTGACTCAATCGCTTTAACTGCAGTTTAAAAAGACAACTTACGTCAATTTCAGCTTCTGGCGGCAGTTTCTCTCCAACCAACAAGGCGGTCACACTGAACCAAAAGGTAAACGTTACTACTTGCATATGCCGAGTGTTTTACCACATTTTACTGAATACAGCGCGTTGGTCAGAAATGACAGTTTTATTTAATTACAGTTTTATTATTATTTATACCTGACTCCGCTCTGACGCTTCCTCAAGCTCTGGAGCTCTTTAGCCTCCTCTACTTTTGATCTAAACGAGCAAGAAAGAACCGTATTCAATCCCTCTGCCTCGGTATCATGTTAAAGGTGAGTCAAAAACGAGAAAGTTTGAATTATTGATTTTTAAACACGGTACAGCGGGGCAGCTAACACAACGTTACTCTCAACCACATGGTTTAAATCCTTTACCTAACTTCGTGGGTCGTCTCGTCTTCTTCCTCCTCGTCTGACGAGTCTCTCCTCCTCCTGAAGCTTTTTCCACACGGCATTTTCTAACGTTGTTTTAGTGTAAATTAGCGGTTTCCGCTCGGCCTGTTGGTTTTATCGTGAGGGGAGAACTTTAACTAACAGTACCATAATAATGCGTCACTTCCGTTGGCTGTCTTCTCCACTTCCGTCTTGTTTAAGTAACCACAACAATCATGGCGACGTACAGGCAGGTCAGCAGGTTGTTGGGAATTTCTGCAAGACTTTCTCGGGCGTAAGTGTACCTTTTTCACTGGCTGTAACCGTGTATTGTTTGCCAATCTTGCCTTTTTTAACGTTTGTATGGGTGCAGCGACCTGTAGGGAGATGGAGCGTAGCTGTTTTAAATTCGCAAACAACTGTTACTATTTACATCAACATGAGGCGGGACGATGGACGTTGTTGTTGTCTTTTATTTTACCGTCGTAAGGCTTTTATTTACCGCCGATTCTTAACACTTTATTCAAATGAGTCCTAAATGCTATACTCAGCAAATCTGCTCAAGCTAAAACAAGTTTAATGTACAAATAAATAAAACAAATTTAAAGTTAAAAACGTACTCCCTTCACTGGACATTGCAATGCCCTTCCATCCATCCATCCATCCATTTCCATCCACTTATCCGAAGCAGGGACCTCCCTCACCCCAGACACTTCCTCCAGCTCCTCTGGGGGGATTCCTAGGCCAGCTGAGAGACATAGTCTCTCCAGGGTGTCCTGGGTCTACCCCGGGGTCTCCTCCCAGTGAAAAATGCCTGGTCCACACCTCTAGGGAAGCGTCCAGGGGGCATCTGATACAGTTTCCCAAGCCACCTCCCCTGACTCCTCGATGTAAAGGAGCAGCAGCTCTACCCCATACTGTGGGCATTGCACCGATCTGAGGAGAGGGCACACCACCCTTTTCCGGTTGAGAACCAAGGCCTCGGATTTGAAGGTGCTGATTCTCATTCCAGCCGCTTCACACTCTGTTGCAAACCACCCCAGCACATGCTGAAGGTCCTGATGAAGCCAACAGGACAACATCATCCTAAAAAGCAGAGAAGAAATCCTGTGGTTCCCAAAATTGGCCTCCCTCTTGCCCCTGGCTATGCCTAGAAATTATGAACAGAACCGGTGACAAAGGGCAGCCCTGCCGGAGTCCAACATGGATCCCTTCTAGGGACTCCAAGAAGCCCCTGTACTGCTGTTCAGCTGGTAGGCACGAACAACAGTAAGAGACCTTTCCCCGACCTGAATGTGTAAGGAAGCGAGCGTCTCATTCACCGGGGTGACCTCCAACACAAGGCGGCTGAGTTGGGGCGCTATAACCAAGCCCACACCAGCTCGCTGCCAATACTCTGGACAACTCCAAAGTAGTTGAGGGTCCAGACCCTCTCAAGGAGCTGGGTTCCAGAGCCCAAGCTATTGTAGAGGTGAGCCCGACTATCTCTAGCCAGTACCTCTCAACACCCCAGGGTGGGGCCCCGGTGATCCCAATCCGGGCGACGTAACGGTCCTTGTTATTTTCCTGTTCACGAGTGGCCTCTGACATTGCAATGGTTCATCCTTAAATCAGCAAAAACTAAAACACTGTCACTATTTCCTGATCGGACTGAGTATTGATTCTGACTGCATTTTTTGTGTTACTTAATTATGTGTTAGGTTAACTAGCATTTTGATGAATCACAGTTGTTTGTAGCAATTTAATTAAGTATTGTCTTAGATTCAGTGCATTTGAAGGATTAAATCCACCATATTATTCTATTGCTGCTTTAGATTAGTTTAAAATGGGGTCTGTTTCATTCTAAATGCATAAATGTATATATATGCGAGGCATGAAGCAGCAAAACAGTCTAATGCGCAAAATTCAGCTTATAATATCTTACACTTGTATTGTTCTGTTCTTCTAGGTAATAATAATAATTTGTTTTCATGTCTTGAGAATGCAGCGTGCATCCATTACAATATTTTTTCTTGTACACGTTGCATTTAATATAGTTGTTTATCATACCACAATGTCATCCAGTGTTAAATATGTAAGTGTGACCATCTTGAAGTAACATGTGCTTCTTGAATGGACCGGATGACGACTACTGCGCAACTTCAGTCATTGTAGACCTGATTTAGTTGTGACCTCATGCAGCAATTCATATGAACTCCCCTGAGATTACATTACATGTAATTCTTTAACACTGCACGCAATATTTGTATTTGCATTAGTTCAGTTTCAGGTAGTTCTCAAGTTTTAATTTTATTACTGCCACTTTAAGGGGGAGAAGGTAAATGAAAGATGATTACATGGTAACTTGATTTTTGTTTTTATACGTTGATATATTTGTCAGTTAGTAACTTTTTTTAATCTCTTGTGTACTATTTCAGTCTTGCTGGCAGTGGGTGTCAGAGCAGTGGATTCCACTGGCCCCCACAAACCACAGGAGTCTCAAACAGATGGCCACAAAACCCCCTCTGGGTTGTTCCTGGTTTGTAT
>CM026202.1:24957404-25009904 GCA_014839995.1 Xenentodon cancila | reverse complement strand
AGATTTCCCATGTTGTTACTATTGTCTCGCTCTCACTGTCTCTCCCTGTAAGACTTGTTTTTCATCTTTTACTTCTCAGCTTTTTCACACTGATTCCTAGAAGAGTACAGGCCACCTTCAGCAAACAATCCCACTCAAAGGAAATACTCTAATTACTTCTTGGTGTCAACAGACACCTGAGCATATTTGTTGACACCCATCACTGCCACCACATGCTGTGGATGCTCCAGGACCTTTTTTTTTTTTTTTTTTGGGCAACGTATCATTCAGTCTGTTCAATTCTAAACAGATGTTTGACTAAAAAGTAAACCAGATAATGTAACTGCGATACAGAGTCTTTAAATAGAAAGCAAAGACATGTTTTTTTTTTCTTCATGTTTTTGTTTCTTCTTTCTTCTCAGGAATTTTTGCCTATCTCAACTACCATGTGCCAAGGACTCGGCGTGAAATCCTTGAGATCCTTCTCAAAGGTCTGCGACGTCTGGAGTACAGAGGCTACGACTCAGCCGGTGAGAAAGAATGGAGAGCCAACCCTTTTGAGTCAACCCTTTTTTTTTCTGTCTGATTTGCAACTTTAAACTTCTCAATATTAAATGTGAAAGTGTAAAGATACTTAACCCACCAAATGCCCCTAATGTGTCGTCAATATAAGAGGGGCTGTGCGATGGAGATGCACTCGGTAGTTACTGTACCAGAAAAGCACTTGTTAATACATTCTCTTGTCAAGTCATTGCTTCATCAGTTACATCTGCTGTTTAGTGTATATTGTCAAATTATTTGTCACTTTTATCTCTGAAGGTGTGGGAATTGATGGAGGGAACAGCAAGGAATGGGATTCAAACGCCAAGTTTATTCAACTGATCAAGCAGCGTGGAAAAGTGAAGGCTCTTGATGAAGAGATCCACAGTAAGATGCCATTTAAGTTGCTCACTTTTCACAAATACATCCTTCAACAGATTTTGATGTGTCATCTTGTTATTGTGTTTGACCTTTTTAGAACAGCAGGATATTGACTTGGACGTGGAGTTTGATGTGCACCTGGGCATCGCTCACACCCGCTGGGCGACCCACGGCGTGCCAAGCCCAGTCAACAGTCATCCACACAGATCTGACAAGAACAACGGTCAGTTGTGTTTTTGAACCATGTGCCTTTATCCAGATGTGTGAAAGTTGAAGGCAATTTTTCTGGTTTACAGAGTTCATTGTGATTCACAATGGAATCATCACCAACTACAAGGATCTGCGGAAATTCTTGGTGAGGAGTCGTCTTTTCTTTTTTTTTCAAATTGTTGGAGATATTTATTTATTTTTTTTATCTGATACTTAGACAGTACTTACTTGCTCTTTCTCCGCAGGAGAGCAAAGGCTATGAGTTTGAGTCAGAGACTGACACAGAGACCATCGCTAAGCTAGTGAAGTACATGTACGACAACCGGGAAAGTGATGACATCAGTTTCGCCACATTGGTTGAGCGTGTTACTCAGCAGCTGGTAAGAACATGCCGGTGCACACCAGTCTTAATGAGGGAATAATAAACAGAATTAAAAGCTTCCTTAATGTTTTTGTTTTGTTTTTTTTCCCCTGCCAGGAGGGAGCTTTTGCACTGGTCTTCAAAAGTGTCCACTTTCCTGGAGCAGCAGTTGGAACAAGGTATGTTCAAGGTGATGCTGTCAGAGGGTTATTTTTAGGTGATTTAAAGTGTTTTTGGCTTATACCCCCCCCAAAAAAAATGTTTCCAAATTAGTTTGTTATATGTATACACACAGAGCATGCAGCAGATGCATCTAGAAATGTACAGAGATGCAGTAAAATAGTCACTTAAGCTGGTTTATAACATATTTATTTGTTTTGTTTTGCAGGCGGGGAAGTCCATTACTGATTGGAGTGCGCAGTGATCACAAGCTGTCCAGTGATCATATCCCTGTTCTCTACCGCTCATGTAGCTACGAGTTTCTGTTTCTAACCTGATTCACCCACATTTCATTGGCGTGAGTGTGACTGAGGCCGTGTTATTTCACTTTCCAGCTGGCAAAGACAAGAAGAGCTGCAGTGCTCTACCCAGAACGGACCAGGACACCTGTCTGTTCCCCGTGGATGAGAAAGCTGTAGAGTACTACTTTGCCTCTGATGCAAGGTAAAAGGATACCAATGTCTGCGTCAAGCACGAACTCTGTTCCCCAGTTCAATCTCATAAACAAGTTGTTTCATGTGGATTCTGATTTAATGGCTGTTGTGGAAAAAAAACCTATCGACTTCCTATTACTTCAGCGCCGTGATTGAACATACAAACCGGGTGATCTTCCTAGAGGACGACGATGTGGCTGCCGTGATGGATGGTCGGCTGTCCATCCACAGGATCAAGCGCAGGGCTGGAGACTACCCGGCCCGTGCCATCCAGACTCTGCAGATGGAACTGCAGCAGATCATGAAGGGTGAGCGGAGGGTTGGCCTCCAGTGCCTGCATTTCTCCCTCGCTGTTCATTATCGCTTCTCATATTTTCAAATAAATCATGGACACCCTGCCTTGTAATTCTGACAAAAACCCCGTTATTACACTGTTTAAGTAGTAATGAGTATTGGCTGCTGAAAGGGTTCAGCTGGTTTTAACACCATCCCCCTGAAGCTATCTGTGTTATCATCCAAGAAGTTCCAACCCTGCTGTTTCTGGACCTTATCACCCTCACATTCTTATTCTGTGCCTTGCTTGACCTTTTATGTTCTCTGTATCTTGTTAGGACAGGATGTTGGTTTTTTTTTCCTTTTTTATTTACTACCTCCACCCCAACATCTGTATTTAGTTGTGCGCATTCACGCTGGATAAGCAAAGTCTGTGTTTTTACCGTAAGTCACAAACATTGATCCCAGAACTTACAGAGGCCTTAAATTTTATTAAAAAAATTACTTATTATTCAACATTAAATTTGAATACTGAGTTAAAAAGCATCTGATCAGACACTCAAGAGTTGGATTTCAGTGACGACACGTAACATTTTGACGAGTGACAAAATCAGAAAATGGCGTTTTGGATTGGGTATTAAGTTGCCACGGTAACGGTAATTGTAACCAGGGCGTTCGTTGAATCCCTAAAAGTTTTGTGCTGTCGGAGAGGCTTTGAGTTTGAGAGATATAAAGTTTCTGACTGCGTGATGCTGCCACACGTTGAAACGTTTCTGTATGATTATCATCTTAAAAAGGCAAAAGCCAACAGGCAAGAATCTCCGTTTTACCAGTCGATTTATCTTCCCACCCTCAACTACGGGCACAAACTGGGCAGTGACTGGAAGAATGCAGTTGCAGGTAAAAGCGGCTGCAAGGAGTTTCATCTGCAGGATGGCTGGACTCTTTTAGAGCCAGTTTAGGTGGTTCGGACATCTGGTTAGGATGCCTCCTGGACACCTTCCTTTTTTTTTTTTTTTTTTTTTTTTTTTTTTTTTTTTTTTTTTTAACCCTTGTTTGCATATATATTTATGGTTGATACCATGTTGGTATAACCGGAGTTGTATATATGCATTTTAATCTGGTAACCAAGGGTGTTTTGTGTGTGTGGGTGAGTGTGTGCAAGTGTGCTACCTTCACCAGCCCTCATAACAGTCAAACTTATATTTTTATTGATCCCTGGAGAAATCAAACAAGATAAAAGTAAAGGGAGAGTCGGAGAGAGGGGTGTAAATGTTCTGCAGAGGAGGGCTATAGTCACCGGGTGTGGAAAGTGGAGAGAGAGAGAGCAGAAGAAAGAGACAAGACAGTGGTGGTGCAGTTTGGTGTCTATGTTGTAATATTTGTCAAGAAGTTTATAATGTGTTGTTTAAGGGGTAAAAGGTGGACACAAGACAATCAGTCGTTATAAGCAAAAAAAGAGGAAAAAAAAAAAAAAAAAAAAAAAAAAAAAAGAGAGAAAGAAAATAGAGGAAAATAGAGGAAAAAGGAGGAGGAGTTTCATATTTACAATCACATTTCTGATCGTTTGAGCGTTGGGGGGGTGCTGGAGGCAGTATTGAGTAGTCATATATAATACCTATATACATACATACACATACATATGTGGACATGTATGCTGTTATCTAGTACATATTCTTTATACATTGTAAACAGAGCAACTCAATTTGTACCTCAATGCACAATGCACACACACACACACACCCGTATACATACACCCAGCAATGATCCGTGTGTTGACCTCGAAGCATTATGTATGTAAGATACATGTGCATCAGTAAGTAGTTATTCATACATATTAATATACTCTGATACAATCATGTGCACCTGTGTTTTTAGTTTCATGTGCATATACATATATCCTGTATTTGTCCATATATATATATATATATATATATATATATATATACCTATACATTAATTAATACACATATAGAAATGCATCTACATATACACAGCAACATATAAACACCTAGTGCATACTTATATATATCTATATATATGCATACATACAAACACACATACATACCCACATATACACATCCGCACATGTACACACACACCTACACACGCACACACACACCTCCACATGTGTACTCCCATGCACACACACACACACACACACACACACACACACACACACACACACACCTCCACATGTGTTTGCACTCACCCACACCCACGTCCACATGTGTATGTACACACACATGCACACACACACACACGCACGTGCACAGACACATATACCCACACACACACACGTGTACTCTCACGCACACACACACACACACACGTGTACCTGCACACGCACACACACACACGTACATGCACACGCACACACACACACGTACATGCACACGCACACACACACACACGTACATGCACACGCACACCCACACATACATACACGTGTACGCACCCCCCCCCCCCCCCACACACACATACACACACCCACATACCCACGTTTACGCACACCCCCCCCCCCCCCCCCACACACACACACACACACACACACTCGTGTAAATGCGCACACACGTACACACACACACACACATGTACATGCACACCGACAACATGGAAACCCATATATATATATGGTAAGTACCTACATACTCATAATTCTTTGTGCACATAAATACATACATATACAAAAATATGATAATAATCACAATAAAAAATGACAACAACAAATCATTTACATACCTCCTTCCTTTGAATAGTTATTTTTAACTTTACTAAAGTAATTATTCTTACAAAGCCCTTGTTGGTTCCCATCGTCACCGGTCATCGCCCCCCTGCCCCCCCGCCCCCAGGCCAACCCATGCTCCCCCCTCAAGAGGCGGCTGCAGCCAACCCACCCAGCAGAGCAGGACAGAGGAGAAGGCGGCCACCGGTCCCACCTCCCCTTCCATGTCAAATCACCTCCGCAAGGGGCCTGACAAGTCCAGGAAGACAAGGGCGCGGGGCGCCCCCGGATCCCCAGGCAACCCAACATGGCGCGTCCCGGCCAAGCAAGAACGGTGCCGTCACGGTCCGCCAGCGTCGGCGCACCGCCACATGTCCGGCCGCCACAGCGGTGACACCAGACTCCCAGGGCCGAACAGCACTGGGCCGGCAGAGGGGGGGGGCCAGGCGGCGAGAGGGGAGGGAGGCGGCGAGAGGAAACACGGGCAGAGCGAGCAGCCCCGGGGGACCGAGGCAGCCACCACCCGCAGTCGCCAACTTACAGAGCCAAGGCGGAGGGACAGGAACAGGGGGCAGGGGGGGGGGGGGGGGGGGGACACAGCCGACACCCAGAGGCCACGCCAGGCCAGGGAAAAGGGGCCCGCCAACACATCCCGGCGCACCCGGCCGGTGGGCCATCACCGCACTACTTCCAACCAGGGGGCCCCTCCCAGTAGTCAGCCCCGGTACCAGGCGCCGCAGCCAAGGAGCAGCCCCCGGCCCCCCCGAGACCCAGGCACCCCCCCCGCAGGACAAGACCCAGACAGTAGGAGCGCGGGCCGGATCCCCGGGCACCCAGCGACCTGCAGGGGCCGTCCAGCACATGCTCCCCTGGTAGTCCCTCATGTTACCCCCCTCCCCCCACCTGGCCTATTGATCTCTCAATTTTTTATATATTTTTTATTTACTTATTTATTTATTTATTTTTTTTATTGTTACATATATCTCAATACATATATATACACATATATATATATATATATACACACACCTTTTTTTTTTTTTTTTTTTTTTTTTTTTTTTTTTTTTTTTTAATTATCCCTCCCTCCCTCCGTTCCTTTGTTAATGTATTTGGGTGCATTAAAAAGAGCAGCTGGTACATGTATGGTGAGCACTCCCTACACATACCAGTGCTCTCTATTGTGTATATATATAATAATTTATATATGGTCATGGTGCATTAAAAACAATAAGAAACTGGCACCTACAGGGTGGATGTCCCCTGTAGGCCCCAGCTCTTCTTGTCATGTTTGTTTCTTTGGGGAGGGGTTTTTTTTTTTTTTTTTTTTTTTTTTTTTTTTTTTTTTTTTTTAATAATAATTACTTGATTATTATTTATTTATTTATTTATTTCATTTTTTTTTTTTTTTTTTTTTTTTTTTTTTTTTTTTAAATACGTGTATATACATATATACACATCTGCACATACACATACTTACATACATACAAAACCCCCCTTTTTTTTTTTTTTTTTTTTTTTTTTTTTTTTTTTAATTAATAAATATACAAATATGAGAGAGGGGGTGGTGGGGAGGCGGGCAACCAGGACCAGGGGCGCATCACCTGCGAGCCCCACACAGTCACAGGAGCCAGGCCGCCAGCCACGCCCCACCGTCAGGGACCTCCCCCACAAAGGGGCACCAGCATCGCGAGAGGGCCGACACACGCCCCCAGCCGCAGGCCGGACACCAGGGCCGACCCCAGAGAGGCCCCCGGCCGGACCCGCACGGGGCCGCACCGACCAGGGATCCACGGCGGCGGCGCACAACCCGATCCCCCTCCCCGTGCCACCCCCGGAAGCCGACCGCACGCACCCCCCCCCCCCCCCAACCCCCACCCCCAAACCCAGCCCACCGTCCGTATCTAATGCAATAGCATCAGACGGGAGTAGCAATACCCGGACCCCCAGTGCATGCCACCCCGCCCGCATCCCCCCCACCACCAACCCCCCCCGCCCCCCGCCCGCCAACCCACCCCTCCCCAGCCCGGCCATGGCCGTCGGAGCGGCACTCACCGCTGCCGCCAGGATCAAGGGGCAGCGCCAACCTACTAGCACACCAAGGGACACCACATGCAACACAGAGACGCCCCAGTCAGGGGAGCCGGGGGAGGGGGGGCACACCGATAACCCCATCTCCCAGGCCCAGCAGGCCCCATCAATCAATACTACTGTCCCTGTGGATATGGGACCCTGAGGCCACCAGCGCCACCCGCACCCGCCCCACAGCATGGGCAGCACCGCAACCCCGGAAGGCAGGGCCTGGCCAATGATTAGATAGAAAGATAGAAAGAAAGATTAGAAGAGAAAGAAAGAAGAAAAAAAAAAAAAAAAAAAAAAAAAAAAAAAAAAAAAAAAAAAAACCCTAGACTATCAAGGCAGGAAGACCAGAGCACGACACCAATAACAATAACAATCTCCAAGGGCTCTTTTTTGTTTTTTCTTTCCTCTTTCTCTTTTTTTTTTTTTCTTTTTTGTGCCACCCCCCCTACTTTTGGTAGTAGTTCAGCGGATTTCCAGGCTAGTGGTCAACCTGCCAATTTCTAGTCAAGGGCAATGAGGAGTAAGCTTGGGAGTTGGGGTGATTATTTATGAATTAGTCCTTTTAGTTGGTCCAAAATCCGATTATTTATCGAGGATCATTTGAGGGAAGATTTGTGTGTCTTGAATTCAAGGATAAAATAAGTTTTTTCCATACTTGGTCAAACTTTATAGTTTGTTTTTTGATTGAGGCTGATAGTTGTTCCATTGAGATAAATTCTGTTAGTAAGTTTTCCCAGAGGATGACATTGATGGAGTTTTTGGTTTTCCAGTTCATGAGGATTGTTTTCTTGGCGATGATTAGGGCAATAGAAAGGATTCTGTTGGAACTATTATCCAGTGATAGAGTAGAAAAATCTCCCAAGAGGCAGAGTGAAGGTAACAGCGGGATGCAGCAATCAAGACGTTGGGAGAGGGTGTCAGTGACACTGTGCCAGAATATTTTGACTGGGTCACAATCCCAGATTGCATGCAAGTATGTGTCCGTCACATTTTGTGTACACTGTGTACAAATTTTTGTATCTTTAAAGCCCATTTTAAACATTCTTTCCCCCGTATAGTGAACTCTGTGAATTACTTTATATTGTATTAGTTGTAGGTTCACGTTAGCGGTAGACATAAATATATTTTTACAGATTTGGGTCCAGAAGTCAGCATTGTAGGTAACCTCTAAATCTTTTTCCCATTTAATTGATGGGATGGACATTGTTGTCTTATTTATTGCAATTAACTTATAAATTTTGGATAAAATTTTCTGTTGACTAGCAATTTGGATTAAATCTAGTACCAGTGGCGGAAGATTAAGGTTAGGTGTTTTGCTATTAAGTTTTGTTTGAACAATAGATTTAATTTGAAGGTATTCTAGAAATTGATTTCCTCCAATGCTATACTTCTGTACGAGGTGAGAGAAAGAAACCAGAGTGTTGTTTTCATAGATATGTTTAAGATGCGTAATGCCCTTAGTGATCCATGATGACAGATTTAATGGTTTCCTGTTCATCAAAAAATCCGGATTATTCCAAATAGGAGTGTATGTACTTAGTGATACCGTGGTATTAGTCATTTGGTGAAAGTCCCACCAGGCCGTCAGAGTTGAGGCAATGATTGGATTTTTGAAGCAGGGATGTCTGGTAATAGTGCGGCTTATAAATGGCAAATCAGAGATATTGATTCCTTTACAAAAAAATTGTTCTAGCCCTATCCAAGAACAATCTGATTCGTTTGGTTTAATCCATTTATAAACATACTGGAGTTTATTTGCGAGATAGTAGTGCTGGAAGTTTGGGGCCTCCAGACCACCATTTAATTTATTTTTTTGTAATGTTGATAGTTTAATTCTGGCCTTTTTATTTTTCCAGTAATAATGTATAATTATTGAATCTAAAGATTTGAACCAGAGGGTTGGAGGCTTGTTAGGAATCATTGAAAAGAGATAATTTACCATGGGAAGTATGGTCATTTTGACTGTAGCAATTCTACCAATAAGATTTATTGGTAAATTCATCCAACGTTTTAGATTTTCTGCAATCGTTTTCAGAAGTGGATTATAATTAAGGCCAATTAACTCTGACAGCTTAGGGGAAATGTTAATTCCCAGGTATTTGATGTTGCCGGTGGTGATTGAAAATGGTCCAGTGACAGTTGCCACATCCCAGCTGTTAGAGTTCAGTGGTAGTATGGTGGATTTAGACCAGTTAATAGTGTAGTCAGAAATCTTAGAGAAATAATTAATAAGGTTGACAGTGTCAGGAATTGATGATGATGGGTTTTGTAGATATAAGAGGATATCATCAGCATATAAGCTGATCTTATGGGTTGTATCTCCTATTCCGATTCCTGAAATTGTGCTGTCTTGTCGTATGGCTGCTGCCAGAGGTTCTATAAAGATGGCAAATAGGGATGGAGAGAGTGGACATCCCTGCCTTGTACCCCTGTGTAGAGTGAACCGCTGTGATATTAATCCATTTGTGGTGACTGTTGCCATCGGTGATGTGTAAAGAATCTTGATCCAATGAATAAATGATTCACCAAAGCCGAATTTTTTAAGTGTTTGGAATAAGAATTCCCAATTAACTTTATCAAATGCTTTTTCTGCATCCAATGAGAAAATGGCTGTTGGTGTATCTATTTGTGATGAGTAGTGAATCAGATTAAATAGTCTCCGTAGGTTATTGGCGGAGTGTCTTCCTTTAATGAAGCCTGTTTGGTCTGGATGAATGATAAGTGGAGTTACTTTTTCAATTCGTAGCGCTAGAGCTTTACTGATTATTTTTGTGTCTGAATTAATTAGGGATAACGGGCGGTAGCTTGCTGGAAGAGTGGGATCTTTTCCAGGTTTTAATATTAAAGTAATCATTGCTGTATTCATCTCCATGGAGAGCTTGGATTTTTCCTTAATTTCTGCTATTAATCTTGTAAATATGGGTGCTAGAATGTTCCAAAAGTGTTTATAAAATTCTGCCGGGAACCCGTCTGGACCCGGTGATTTGTTATTAGGCATTAGTTGAAGAGCTTTATGGATCTCTGTTGGAGTTAGAGGTCCATCAAGTTCTCCAGCCTGGTCTTCTGTGAGGTTTGGTAGGTTGATATTGTCGAGAAATTTGTTAATCTCTGATATGTCTGATTTGTTTGCAGATGAATACAGCTTTCTGTAGAAATTCATAAATTCCTTGTTGATATCTTCAGGGTCTTGAATGATGTCTCCCGTTGAGTTAACAACTGTGGAGATTGTTGATTTTTCCTTGTTTTTCTTAATCTGACTGGCCAGATATTTGCCCGATTTATTACCGAATTCAAATTGTTCATGTCTGAGTCTTTGGATGAGGAATCTACTTTTTTTATTTAGGTATTCATTCAACTGCAGTTTATATTTTTGCAGTTCAGAATGATTCTGAGGAGTTGGGTTATTAGCCTTATTAATTTCTAATTCTTTAATCTTCTTTTCCAAGTTTCTTTGTTCATGCTCTTCCTTCTTTTTCTTATGGGAGGAATATGAAATGATCCGTCCTCTCAGCACAGCTTTGCCCGTTTCCCAAAGAAGTGATGGGGATATTTCTGGTGAATCATTTATTTCAAGGAAGGATGTCCAGATCCTCTTAATATAGTCGTCAAAGTCAGGATCTTCAAGCAGCGATGTGTTAAGTCGCCACCTGTTGCTGGTTTTAATAGGTGTACTTTTAGTCCAGGTCAGAGTGATCGGAGCATGATCACTAATAATAATAGGATGTATTTCAATATTACTCACTTTGGAAATCAGGGAATTACTAATAAGGTAATAGTCGATTCGTGAGTAAGATTGATGGACTTGTGAGAAGTAAGAGAATTCTTTATCGTTAGGGTGTTTCAGCCTCCAACCATCTCCAAGACCATAGTCTGCCATGAACTGTTTGATTGTTTCTGAAGACTGATAGTTATATGTTTTACTACAGTTATTAGATTTATCTAGTGCCGGATTAAGAACAGTATTAAAATCTCCACCTATGATTATTGGTGAGTCGGAGAAATTAGAAATCGCTGTAAAGAAAGAATGAAAAAAACGATGAGTCGTCTTTGTTTGGGCCATAAATACTGGCTATTGTTATTGAATTGTTGTCAATTGTAATATTAATAATTATGAATCTCCCCTCAGGATCTTCCTGGGAAGCAGGGTTACAGACATGTCCAGTCAGGAGGAGGCAGACCCAGAACATGCTGGATAGATTTAATCTATTAGCTGGCCTGGGATGCCTCAGTATTCACCCAGCAGGGCTAGAGGGGGTGGCTGGGAACAGGGAGGCCTCCCTTGGTAGACTCCTGCCCCTATGACCCAAACCAAGCAGTAGTTGGTTATTTTTAAAAGGGTATCATGTCTGACTAAATATTCTTAGAGCTGTAACACTTTAACCCCATAGTCTGATCCAGCACGATCAAAACCTAATCAACGAATTCTCAACCAGTCAGATGTTAAGAACTTTCATTTGCCTCCTTTCCTCTATTTTCCCCGCTGTCCGTCCAGCAGAGGGCAGAAAGAAAGCAGTGCTGGCTTCGGTCAACATTCCTTTGTGGTCCTGTCATTATTCAGCTTCTCTCCTCCTTCTTATTTTCTGGAGTCTTTTTGCTGAATAACCTAATGTGCATGACCCAAAATAGCTGTCAGAGGCCGAAAAACTATTACATTTGTGATTGTTAAAGTTTGCTTTTGATGTCTCATGTGGGTTGGAGAATGGCCTGTGGCTCAAATGTGCATAAAGAAACAAAAAAGACAGATCGCTCCGCATTTCTGGAAAGTCCTAATTATCAGGGCAACTGTGTACCTCTTGTCCTTCCACGAGGCTGGTTGTGTTTTTTCTTTTTTCTTTTATGTTTAATGTGTGTCAGAAAGATCTTTCTAATGTGAGTTCATGTAGACTCTCAGACTTTTTTTTTTTTTTTTTTTTTTAAACTAGTTTTGGAAATGTTCCCTGATATCTGATCCTCACCTCACAGGCAACTACAGCTCCTTCATGCAGAAGGAGATCTTTGAGCAGCCCGAGTCTGTGGTGAATACCATGAGAGGGAGAGTCAACTTCGAAAACAACACAGGTTAGAGGCATCTTACTAGTTTGGACAGTGGAGTATTGATGCCATGACTCTTTCTGCATCCTCCTTAACTGGAAGTACCGAGGGTTGTGACTTGTTCTAAAGCTGGAGGATAATTGGGTAAAAAATGTGATAGTTTTGTGGTTTGTTTTCCAGTGACGCTGGGTGGCCTCAAGGATCACATCAAAGAAATCCAGAGGTGTCGGCGACTTATCCTCATTGCCTGTGGTACCAGCTACCACGCTGGAGTAGCAGTGAGTAGCCCCTAACCAGCCTCCTTTTCTTCTTCGGGGCTAATTTTCATCATAGAAGTCGATACAGAATCCATCAGACTAATAGGAAATGCAATGTCTGCATTGTAAATACAGGCGTGAGGTTTATGAGATGGGCCTTCTCTGCGCTGAGATCGACTGGCTCGTTTTAACTGAATGACAATGAGATGTGCTCTGTCACTTCCCAGACCCGCCAGGTTCTGGAGGAGCTGACCGAGCTGCCTGTCATGGTGGAGCTGGCCAGTGACTTCCTGGACAGGAACACGCCGGTCTTCAGAGACGATGTCTGCTTCTTCATCAGCCAGTCAGGTGTGGATACTTTCCCAACTCCCTTCGTGCTCCTTTTTCCACTCAGATGAGCGTCTCTGGCTCTTTGTGGTCAACTGTTACAATGGGAAACATTGAATTTTTTTTTTTTTTTTTTTTAACGTGTGTGTGTGATCAGTTTTTAGATTTCTGCAAAAGCAGTTTCCTAACAAACTGATAAGTTTTGCCTACCCTGCAGGGGAAACCGCTGACAGCCTCATGGCCCTGCGCTACTGTAAGGAGAGGGGGGCTCTGACTGTGGGCGTCACCAACACAGTGGGCAGCTCTATCTCCAGAGAGACTGACTGTGGAGTCCACATCAATGCTGGGCCAGAGATTGGAGTAGCCAGCACTAAGGTAAAGCATGACAACCACAGCTCTGATCATCTCTCTAAGACAGAGCATTTCTCAGTCACATCCCTAAAGTGAGAAAGATGAAAGCATCTGAAGTATCTCAGCTTTTTGTTTGAGAATAGTTCAGTTAAATATGCTTGATTATGTTGGAAGGTGATCACTATGAACGCTCCAACATGACTGTGCACCAGTGCACAAAGCAGGTCAATAAAGACCTGGATGACAGTCTGGTGTGGATGAACTTGGCTGGCCTCTACAGAGTCCTGACTTCAACCCGATAGAACACCTTTGGGATGAATTAGAGCGGCGACTGAGAGGCAGACCTTCACAAATGCACTTCTGGACGAACGGTCAAAAATTCCCATAGACGCACTCCTAAACGAATACTTTTGGCCATATAGTGTATATGTCTTGCTTATTACTGAGAAGACTTTGCCAATACCGGTGGACAAGGCACACTAATTGATGGCCAGTTAGGGAAAGTTACAAGTAGAAACTTGGAGCCAAAGAGAGATGGTTTTTTTTGCTGTTGTCAATTAACTGAATTTTTTTTTTTTTGTGTCCATCAGAGTTTTGGCATTTCCTTCTAATCATACCCCAGACGTTAGGGGGATGGAGAACATTTTTTTTTATTTATTTTGACTAAACTGATCCTTTTTGATACTCAGCTTGAGTTTAAATGTGTACTAGTTTGTTGCATCACTTCACCAATCATCTTGACGCCCACTGACATTGAATGAAACCCAGATGTAAACTCTGTCAGGAGTCTGATCCCGCCTTTTGGAAGCTGACGTCCTCCGCCGCGAAGAAGCCTGATATAATCATCTTGACTTGTGTAAAGCTTGGACAATTTTTCTTTTCTTTTCTTTTTTTTTTTCTTTCTTTTCATTTTTTTTCATTAGATAAAGGATTTTCCAGCTGGAAACTCAGATCAAGGAAGTCAAATTCCCAGCTCCAGCTATTGATCGCAGGGAAAGGGAGTGTAGCAGGTCCTTCTCCGCTCCAGGCCTTTGGCTTGGCTCAGTGGCTCTTGTGTGGCTCCAAAGCCCCAGCGCACGCCTCAGAGACGCCATCATTTACGGCTTGGCTGTCTGGGCTCCACACCCACACCCACCTTCACCAAACACTGCACATTTATAACCCAGCTCATCAGATCATTGGAGAACATGCATCACACCCAACGGCCGAACGGCTCCACAATCGTCTGCCTGGACTCAATTCTCTCAGTTTAATGCCAGGCTGATTTCTTTTTTCCAACTTGAAAGAGATATTTTCCTATTGTCCTGTGCAAGATTCATGTTAATACGTCTAAATACTATGACGGTGACAGTGTTTGGAAGAGGTCCACTTCATGAATGACATAACCTACGTCTCCGGGGAACGTGCAGGGTTACAGTATTTTTCCTTGTTCACGGCTGTTGCTGTTTACAGTAGATGTCTTCATGTCTCAGCTGTCTTAGTTGCATTTAAGGGCGCTCGTATTATATGTGCAGTGCAGTAGTTGGTAAGTTGGCAACCTGAAAGAAGAAGTTTATAATATGGCTTGAATGCGTTGTTACATCTGCGCTGGCGGTAAGGACCGTCAAAGGTTCTGAGGGATTGTGGTTGGAGTGCTGTCTGGGGAAAAAAGAAAAAACATAACCGTATTAAGGCTTTACTGCTGCTTTCTTGGCCTTACACATTGGCATTTCTTAGTCCTGGGGGTCCTGTGAATTAAAGTTGGCTTCACTCAAACGATGATTAAATCTACCAAATGGGCATGGAAGGCCTCCAGATGAAGCAACGGAGGGAGTGGGCGGTAATGACGACAGGCATGGAGTCTTGGATGTGTGTGAGGGATCGAGTCGGGACATTTCCAGAAAGATCAGAGCGGGCTCTTTAATGTGATGTTTTGTGCTCAACCAAGCCGTCCAGGATGAGCAGCTTTAAACTGACTGAGCGTAGCCTCGTGCACGTTGGCACCAATAGCCACTTCTTCCATTTGTTCTGGGCACGATTTCTAGCAGGAGACAAATGGCGCTGCCTGGTTCAGTGTGGTGCTCTAAAACAAGAAAATCACCATTTAATGTAGTGATGAGGTCATAACAAGCAGTCTTTCACTGTCCAGTGGTGGTCCAGTTCAGGACTGTGTTAAACATCAGCATACGTCACTGATTAGCCCTTCTCTTTATAAATCAGTAAAAACAAGAACATCAAAGATGCTTCAAATATCAGGCAACCCCACCTTTCAGTGTAATTAATGATTCCTCCCTTCTCACACTGCAGGCCTACACCAGTCAGTTTGTGGCCCTGATCATGTTTGCACTGCTGATGTGCGACGACAGGATTTCCATGCAGCCCAGACGCCGCGAGATAATCCAGGGCCTGAGAGTGCTTCCAGGTAAATCAAGCCACGAGTGTTCTGGCCCAGCCAGGGAAATACTGATACCACGTGAGGATAAAATGCACAAAGATGGAAAGTCGACTGTCGGATCAGAAATGTTGAATATTCACTTTTTTTTTTTTTTTCTCATTTATTTTTTCCAACAAATGTCTTTGAAGAGAAAACTATGAGAACAGAGAGGGATTAGACGAACATTGAGATGAGGAGGGGACGGGGCAGAGGGGGTACTAGCTGTAGTCTTTCAGCTCCGAGCCATTGCATGCATCTCTGGATCTAAAGCATACGATGGCGTGTGCCTGATGGTAACGAGGAATGTCTGTCCTCTGTCAGTCCTTACCCTCCTCTCTAATCTAATTAAGTACTGTACATTATCTGATGCAAGAAGTATGTTGCAACATACACAGTTCAAGATTATGCATAGTATTTTTATAGTTTTGTTCTCCATAATGAGCCGTCTTTTGACAAGAATAAACCACACACACTTAAACTGGACTTTTTGTTACGTGTTAGATCTGATTAAGGAGGTCCTCAGTTTGGATGATGAAATCCAGAAGTTGGCCACGGAGCTGTACCAGCAGAAGAGCGTGCTGATCATGGGCAGAGGGTATCATTACGCTACCTGCCTGGAGGGAGCGCTGGTAAGAAAATGCAGCCTCGTTTTCAAACGGCTTCATCAGATTTTATTTCTGTGTTTCCAAAAAGGCCTTTAGAAGTGAAAATGGTAAACGGAAAGTGCTGGAAGCATTTGACTAATTCCAGGTTCGCCTTGTTCTAGTCTGAGGCTGTTATAGATGAGTGTTTTTGACCTGCATGTGCTGATTCTTTCATTAATTTGTGATTATTTTTCTTCTTATGTAGAAAATCAAGGAAATCACATACATGCACTCGGAGGGCATCCTGGCCGGAGAGCTGAAGCACGGTCCGCTGGCCCTGGTGGACAAGGTCATGCCGGTCATCATGATCATCATGAGAGACCACACCTACATCAAATGTCAGAATGCCCTGCAGCAAGTTGTGGCCCGCCAGGTAAGATCCATACATGTGACATGTGGTGTCACGCGTTTTGTTTTCAGTCAGAAACAAACTGTCACATTCAAAAGTTTGTTAGTCTGTTGCTGTACAATTATGCAAATGTTCAGAGTCACATAAAATTTAGGACAGTTGTGACCATATGAAACTGAAAACTAAAGTTCTCTATTTAAATGTTAAATTTCAAACGTCTTGACCTTTTTTTTTTCTTTTTTTTTTACAAAACACATTTTGGATTTTGATTATTCGATTATTGTCCTCTGTGTGCTGCACTTTTGAACTTTCGCCTCAGTTAATAAAAGGGGGTTGGGTCAACATGACATCAGTGTTGTTGATGATCTGTAACAGATGTGGGGTTAAGAGATATGAAAATTATGCAGTTTTTTTTTTTTTTTTTTTTTTTTTTTTAAAGCTTGTTTGCAACTAATTTACAGTTGACATTGAAAGCTTTTGTAATTTACAGGGACGCCCCATTGTGATCTGTGACAAAGACGACCAGGAGACCATCAACAACTCCTGTCGCACCATCAAAGTGCCTCACTGTGTGGACTGCCTGCAGGGCATCCTGAGCGTCATCCCTCTGCAGCTGCTGTCCTTCCACCTGGCCGTCCTCAGAGGTTTTGACGTAAGTGCTGCCCCTTCAGGCTCAGCAGCAAAATGTTTGCCAGTTGAGACCTCCATTCCCTACTTCTTCGGAAGTAAATATACCGTGTTTAAGTAGATTAAGGTGCCCAAATCACACTTCGATGTTCTCATAGTAAGGTTGGCTGTCACACTGAAAGGTTTCTATGAGTAATTAGCCTCTACATTGGACAAAAGTGTATTATTTGTGTTGTTGGTGTTATTTCTTTTTCTTTCCTTTTACCATTTAAACAGAATGGGACTAACTGTCACATCTTTGTATGATTCACTTTCTCGCTGTTTTACAGCATAATGAAGGTCAAAGCAGAGTATGCACTGTAAATATAACCGTTAATGTTGTAAAGTATTTCTGAGAGTTATCCAGATGACACCGTCTTGTAGAAACATTTCTGCGTAGTTCTCCATCGCACACCTACTTTCCTTCTTTTTCCTCATTCTTTTTGTAAAGTTTAAGGGAAGTGGTGAGAAGTGCCAGGAACTTTGAAATTGTGAGAGCAGTCCTGACAAACTGCCACATCACTGGCTCACATTAAAGTTAGTAGTACATACAATTTAGGTAAATTGCATAATTGCATGTGACAGTGTGACAGCAGCATTAAGTCGGCAGCAGAACCTAGTTTCTTGCTTGCTGCTTTTGTTTTTGTTTTTCTTTTTTTTTTTTTTTCCCCAGTGTGTCGAGTTGTGAGTGACCCTGTTTTGTTTAAATTCAGGTGGACTGTCCAAGAAACCTGGCCAAGTCCGTGACAGTAGAGTAAAGCGCATCGTTCATCGCCTGACAGACACATTCAAACACTGACATCAAAGGGAGCATCTATGTGAAGGAGCGAGACAACGTCCTGTTGGGGTGGCCCGTGTTGTTTTTTTTTTTTTTTTTATGCAATCTTTTAGTTAATTCTTGTGTACCTGACTGTTGCATATTATCTGTATCTCAATGTTAAATTTGTGTGAAACCTTTGGTATCATTGTTGCTATCATTAGTGAAGTTTAGTCCCGTGGTGGCAGGAACTGGGGTGGTTGGTTTTCAGACTTTTTTTTTTTTTTTTTTTCTGTAATGTTCATGAACCTGTAGCAGCTGATAGTGACAATATGGGTCTATGCACCTTCCTGATCAATCAAATCTTGATAGAGCAAGCCCTCGTTGCTTATTTATGCTGATTAGTCAGCTGCAGTAAAAGCTACTGACCGATTTGAAGTTAGGATGTAAAGACCTCACTGGCTCATTTTCTCTTTTAGTGCAATGATTTGTAAGTTAGTTTGGAATATTTTTTTCTTTGGCAGCTAATAATTTAAAGTTTGTTTACTCCACATTTAAAGTAAACCACAATCTTGAATCATTCCAAGCCACAGGTCATCCCTTCTTTGTAATTGTAGTGCAGTGTTCCAGTTCTGACTCTGTTCCCATCTTGGACTATCTTCTGAGGAAATGCAGCTTGCTGGGGGAAGTCTGGTCATGGAGAAACTCCTTATGAATACGCTACTGTGTAAAATCCTCTGCTTACCCTCTGCAGTATAATCGTTTTTGTATATAGACGTAGTGATCTCCAATTCCAGTCTTGGTACTTTCAGAAATTATTTATTGATCCACTGAATTCATCTGTACATGATACTGGTGATGTCATGCTCTTGGTGCAATCTAATCTTTTTTTTTTTTTTTTTTTTTTTTTTTTTGGCTCAAGAATGACACATTTTTATTTCTGGTTTCTAGTAGCTGAAACTACAAACTGAAGTAATTAAAATGAGGAAAAAGTTACTAACCGGATGTAGAAGTTGCACTCACCCTGCCACCACGGCCGCTGCCACCACAATACTTGGGACCATTTCTAGCTTTTTGTTTTATTTTCTCTTTTTTTTTTATGGTTTTCATATTTTAGATGTTAATCTTTCTTTTGAATAGTGAATGTCACTGTCATTTCAGATGTCAAACCAAAAGTCTCATGTTTTTGGCATTTGTAAACCAAACCATGCTGTTTTTCAGTTTTTTTTTTTTTTTTGTTTTGTTTTTTTTTTTGTAGTCAAACAGTAGGGATACTGGCAGACTGTCATGTTTGCAGACGTTTTGAGGCCGAGGGGAGATGTTTCGACGTGGCCCATATGTCACACTGCTGTGTTTACAGAACTAGAAAGTAGAAAGTCAGATGCCGTTTGCGTGTCTGTGACCCGAGGTGTCTTTTTAATTTTCCTCAGAAGCCAAGAAAAGACACACTTCAGCCAAACAATGAAGTAGGAGCTGTTTCCTTAAAGAAACGTTCATAGCATGTTTAAAGATATTTATCTCACTTTTGCAATCACAGCTCTTGCCTTAGATTTATTTGCATTTCCTTTCTCTAGAAAACATTAAACTGCTTCAGAGCCAGTGAAATTGATTCAAAACTGGATAGTCTTGTTACAGGTACTTTTGAAATCCACGTATTTTAGACCTTTATTTTCTTCTTTTTTTTTTTTTTTTTTTTTCCCTCCTCTCCTTGTCAACTGGATTTGAGAATACTGCACCAAATCCTAGCACCATCTGTTGGAAACCACTGGGGTAGTGGGACACCATTTCTTAGTGGAACCGATGCAATAAAGTGTCAAGTAGTTCTCTTTTGAAGTGTTGCAGATTATGTGTGAGAGTGCAGCAGTTGAGGTCGTACACAAGTCTGAAATTTACACAGCTGTCAGCGTTATTATACCGAAGAGCAAATACATTTTTTAAAAACGAGACAGTTTAAGAGCTACATTTGGAATACTGTTAAAAAGAAGGTGAGACGTTTTGTTTTGTTACTTTACATCCAATATATGCAGGGGCTGCTTAACATGAACACGGATTAGGAACGATGCCAAGCACCTGGAAGGTGTAAAGGGCCAATCTGGTGCAGCCCAGTGAAGCTGCATTGGTGGAGATAATGAAGTTACAGAACAGAGACGGACAGGATTGACGGTGTCACATGGACGAGGGGCAGGACGGTCACACAGAAAGTCTGTGAAAGTTGGCAGATTGCAGGCAATGCACTCAGCAGCACCTGGACTGACTTCATCCTCTGAGCAGCTCTGCATCTGCAGCAGACAGAAGAGCAGCTGCCGTTTCTTGAGCTTGCGATGAAGGCCAGGTGGTGCTCGAGCATCCACGTCGGTCCAAGTCCACTTGTGAGAAAAGCACATTTGCCAGAGTCAGTAAACGCATGTATGCACAATGAGAATGGCTTCACAAGCAGCTTGATGGTAATTACTGAAGACTGCCATGAATCTCAGCTCCATCCTCTAACGAGCAGTTGTTTACTGTGAAAGAGCATGTTAAACAGTTCAGAAAACTTCCTCGGTCCAGCTGCCAAATTTTCCGGGTTCCCATTTCTCACTGAATGCACCATCAATAGCAGGCTGTTAAAACAACTTTTAAATACTGGTCACTGGGTGACCGTCTGCCCGTTTGCCCCTGATTAGTTAAAACGCCGAGGAATGAAGCAGCAATGAAGCCCGGGGTCTTTTGGGCTGATACGTGTCAGAGGAATCATGACGTGATTTTTGGCTGGCTATTACGTTACATCAGCATTCCTGACTGCGTTACAGTGTTTTATGTCCCAAGAGGCAGTTTTAGCAGCTGAGGATCAGAATGCGAAGACCTCCGCCTCACATCACTACCCAACCCAAGTGACCAAAAGAACAACGTTGCAAAAACAAGCTGCTGAAATGAGCTTCTTTTGGATAACCATTAGGTTTAGGAGGCCAGACACTCAAGAGGGTCTCTGAGCCGAATCACGGTTCGTCAGCATCATAAAGAGTCAGCTAAAGTGGTTTGGGCCTGCAGTCCGGATGCTTGTCACCTTCCACGGGAGATGTCCCATTTGCATAGGTGGAAACCCAGGATTTGGTAAAGAGATTATATCTTTGTTCAGGTGAGATGTCTGGGAATCACAGCTAGACAATGTACATCCTCTCTTCTCACATACCGTTCATGCATTATATTATACCTGCTTTATTCCTGTGCAGGGCCACAGGGATCTGCTGTAGAGGTACACCCTGGACAGGTCACCAGTCCATCACATAGCTGTATAAACCCACACCTATGGGCTATTTATAATCACCATTTACCTGAGCTACTGTTAAAATGTATGCACGCGTGCTTGTGCAAAGCTGTAGGACAGATTCTACATGAGGCAGAGGAAGAGAAAAGCAAAGTGAAGCCGAGTGACCCACTGTGGCCCTAAAACTGTCCGCTTTGAACGGATGTGTAAAAACAAGGCTGACAGCGTTAAGAGTTAAGTTATTAAATTTCTGTGGCATTTCCATCAGAGTATATGTCCGGACACAACCTGTCTTCTTTAAAGAAACCTTTCCAATTGTCAAACGTCTATTGAACTTCATCTTAAAGCTTCTAAGTAAGTGAAAACTGGAACTGTCTTCTTCTTTCTGCTTTTAAGCATTACAACAGCAGATCACCCGTCTTCTGCATCTTTCTCTGTCACACCAGCCATCTTCATATCCTTCTTCACCACATCCAGAAATCTCGTCTTTGGTCTTCCCTTTTCTCTTTTACCACCCTAAATATCAGCAGTTTAATCACTTTAAGTAATTAAAAAGTAACCGGATTTCTATGTGACTCCGCAGCTGTATCGGTGTGTAACCTACATGATGAGCTTGTTTTCAATTATCTCATCAACGAGAATGTTGGACCTGTCCAGGACGTACTCCGCCTCTCTCCCGATGACAGCTGGAATAGGCCCCAGACCAACACTGCATATTCTTTTCTCTTCTTTTACATCACAAGGTTGAGGTGCAGTTTGGGTCAGCTTGGGTTCTCTTTAAAATATCACCAAATAAAAGAAAGAATTCATTGAGGTGGATGCAGGTTGTTGATCCATCCCAACATACAGCAGAATAAAAGCGCACGGGGAGAGTTCAATGAGGAAGAACGGTGGATAAAAGGTTACTTAAGGAATATGGGGGTAAAACAAAAGTCTTTATGGGTTCTTCATGAAAACTTAGATGGTAAAAAGTTCACATACAAAACATCAGAGCTAATAATTTTGCATAAAAAAAATAAATAAATAAAGCCCGGAAAACTACAGAAAAATGAGTCAATTTTATTGACGTATATTGCTTACTTGCGCTTTGAATCAAGTAGATACAGACGGATAGATATTGTACAATAAAACTGCTTTAAGCGGTGGTTGGGTGAGCAGGATAACAGGTAGATAAGGTACAAAGCATTTCCCTGATTCTGAGACATTTATTTGCATCTTTATTTACATCTGCTATGCTAAATACAGCCACATTAACATTTGACTTTATGAGTGGAGTTTTAGTTACTGGGCTAAGGAAGAAGAGCAAATTAAAAAAAAATTTTCTCCATAAAAGTACAAAGAACAGGGTAAGAACATGACTCGCGTTAGTTTGGTATGGAGTGTAGAGGAAGTCCGGGTACTTTGCATCACTGTCACAACAGTCTGCATGTGTTTTATCAGCTAGGAAGTCTCTTACTTCAAACTTTCAACGCTATTGTAAAGAAATTAAATTAAATACAGACGGAGATGATTTGCAAATCATTTAAACTGTATGTTCAAATAAAAACAAAACTAAACAAGTTTTTGTCTCTTCAAAATATTATATTCTTATTTTGATGCCAAGTTGTGAGAATTGTGATAATACTTGTGTGATGCTTAAGAAAATGTTTGTTGGAACATGTCGTACCAATAAGATGAACTGAACACAAGTCAGCAGCAGGATTGAGTATTTGAAAAAAATCAAATGGGGAGGATTTAATTTTGTGAAAGACAGCGGAGGCAATCTGTTCAACAACCTGCACATCTGTGAAGGCACCATCAGTTCATTTCGCTTATTTCAGCAAGACAATGCCAAGACATATCAGGATTCCTTCATGTGCTAATCTGGACTGCCAGCAGTCCAGATTCATTCCTGATTCATATCTGGTAATCAAAGATTGATGCTGAGATGTGGGCATGTTTTGATTTTTGTGTGTGTCAGTTTGTATGTGTCTTAGCAGGAGACCCAACAACAGCATCCTCGAGTCCCACGGCTCTGGCCTGACCAGAGAAAACACATTTGAACCAGACTCCAACTCCAAGACAACAGTGCTAAACCGCCGCACCCCTCCCATGGGTTTTACCGTAGCTGTGCATGGTTACTGGGGACTACTGGAGACTTCTGGCCAGAGCCATATACACCCAGGACAGGTCACCAATGTGAAATCACCAGTCACTTTGACGTTCATGTTTTTGGACTTTGGAAGGAAGCCAAAGTCAAAGTGGACAAAATCCACGGAGGCACAAGGAAAACATACAAACTCCACATGTAAAGACCCCAAACAGGATTGGAACCAGGACATTCTGGCTGTGAGTGCAAACCACCACACCACCGTACTGCCTGAAAATCAAAACATGTTTGTAAAAATCGAATTTCAAAGTAAATATTTTGGCCTCGTGCTATCATTAATAAGCTGTAGGATTTAAATGATTTGCAACTCACTGAATTATAAACAGTGTTCCAACCTTTTTTGAAAAAGGGAGGGTAAAAGAAGATTAGAAAAAACACATTTAGCATTCAGAAAAGTACTTACAAGTAATGAAATATCACAAGAACTAAAAAGATTTTCACTCAAGCACTGCATGCAATTGCTTAACATTCAAGAATTCAAAAACAATCAAGCACGTATTTTAGTGTAAAGACCGTTTTTAGCCCAGCTGCACTTCTGCTTAAGAGCTTTTGTGCAGAGGCGTTCGCAGAAGCTGGTGTTTCCCTGCTTCATCAGGATTCATCCAATCTTGTGTGCACATGGTGGGGTCAACAAGGCCAGGACTGTGGACTCAAATATTTTTGAGCCAGTCTGCATGACCTAATTTATGTGAAATGTCTGTGGGGTGTAATTCAAGCATCTGAGTAATTGCACTTTTAGGCTAAATGTGTACAAATGTCACTGTAGACAAATAGCTGAAAAAAAGTCTTCACTTCTCCTCTTCATGAGGGAAAAAAAAACAAAAAACGCCACAGCTTGTTGAGCATGGCACAAGGCACTCGCATGTCTGCATTTGCAGAATCAATCAACCATGGTTACGAGCTGAAAGCTGATGACACTCATTTGTCACCTTGGTGACTCTCCTGTTCTCATGTCCTATGCCACCACTCTACAGGCCAGGGCGAGGTGGTGGGCGGGCAGGGGGAGGGGCTCGTCCGGGAGGAGGTCCCTGTGGAGGAGGAGGCAGTGGAGCGGTTGGGGAGCCACAGGGTGGAGGCGTGGACACGTGTGCTGGTGTAGCAGGTATGTGCAGGGTGGTCGGAGGAAGAGCCCGTTTGGGAGGAGGTGTGTAAGGGGGAGGGGTGATGGGTGGTGAAGGAGTGGTGGAAATGGGAGGTGGAGTTGGAGGCAGCGATGGCGGTGTGGGGAAGGAAAACGATAGCAGGTTGTTGGGAGTTGGAGGCAGTGAGCCCTGCAGTGGAGGAGGACTCCTGCTGGGGGGGTTGTAGATGGGAGATGGGTGATGGCTGAAGGCTGGGTAGCGAGGAGGAGATTTTGTCCTCGTGAAGTTCATGCATCTGCCCTGAAAATTAAAGATAGAGCAGATTTGAACAGAAATGCACCAAATATTGTTAGCTACTGTGATCACGACATTAGGTAAAACCAGAAACTGCTCACTGCCAGACATAAGGAGGGGTGCAGGCTTCAGGGACTTTTGTTTTACATTTTCTCGTCTTTTTTCCAAGTTGTTTGACCCAGAGCCTATCAATGTTGTTGCCCCCAAGTGGAAGGTGAAGAAACTGGGAAGTGCTATCAAGTGCAATAATATTTAACAACCACCGGGAACCGGCTAAAACCATCTCTTGCACCAGTGGATTCCCACTCATGAAATATTGAATTAACAACTTCTTTTCCCTACATGTCACTAAGATTTGCGCGAAACTGCAGGTGTAACTTTTAATTCAAAAATACTTTTTGTAGTAACTCTGTCTTAACTCTGTCTTAATGTGAATTTTTGACTACCTTTTAGATTCAGTTAAACGTGTTTTGCTCAATTTTGTTCAGTTAGTGACTGTATAACTGAAGTGCGAAGACACAAACTACATCACAGTGTCAGATTCCTATTGCGCTTATATTGATTATGTATTGAACACTTACGTACATACATTGCAGTGATTTTTCACATAAATCAAGATTTAATGAAGATTTATGGATTATTTGAATAACAAAAATAATCAAATGTGATGGCAGTGTGATGATAATTATAAATTGGAACCTGAAAAAGGATAGCTGTATAAAAACACATAAAAATAGGACGTGTTTACTAGACCACTTGTGATGTAAGATGAACCTGCGTTTCATGTTTCTACAGTAGACTGTGGCCTCAGTGCAGACAATAGTGTTATTGTAAGGATAAGGTTCTCATCTGCATCCTGCACTGCCATTAAGTGCGATTTCATCTATTGTGGTGCTCCCACACATTTCCTCGCATGTGCTGGTGGTCAGGTTGCTTTATGGCATATCATTTGCCACTGATTGTCTTTGACCTGGAATTGTTTAAGCCACTACTGAGGTTGCCTTGTGTTTGGTTCTGTGAGACTCGGTTCCCCGTCACTGGGCAACTGCTGAGTGACGGGGAACCGATCAAAGCATCATCATCATGCTTTGATCAGTGTGTGTAGCCAGACTTAATAGCGATCTTATTATGATGCATGGTAGCAGGCAGAGTCTGCTCAAGCCATGCTGCACCGAGGCCCGATGGTCATTATGACACGGCGCAACTCTGTCACTTAGTGTGGGCCAGCCTGAGTTAGAAAACACTGTATGTTATTCAGTTAGTGGGGAATGATCGGATCTTGACTGAGATCTTCCAGGACCTCAGAAAATAAACACAATCAAGTGCAGCTTTCCAGTTTTAGTTAAAAGGGGAGCATTCTCAATACATCCTAACTGTTGGCATATTTTTTTTCTAGGTAGTGGTAACTATCAGACAAGATGATTAATGGTACACGACAAAGAATCATAAGGTTTAGTTCATCCCTTTAATTTCTGATGGAACTGAATATCACAAAATCCTAAAGTCTCTTAGAAGCCGGCAATCCACTAACAGCTAAATTTGCAGTCACTACTGTAGGTAACACATGATAGTACTACAAATCACTTTGTTGTGCTGTTTGTTTGGTTCAAATTTGATGTCTTTTCAGACTTAAACATACGACACCTTCCAGCCAGCTGATGTGGGTTTCTTTCTGGCAGACTGTACATTCATTAAGTAACTTTGGCATGAGATACCGAATTGCAATCAGTTTTTAACTGCTGAAGAAAACAAGAGTGAGTATTTTTGTTTTATAAGGCTCACTCCTACGTTTTTCAGTGGAAAGGTTTGAGGCTCGTTGTAAAGGGGAAATGGGACAAACGCAAACCCCTAACCAAAGGGTTTCAGTTTATATCATTGCGTATTCAGGTGCACCATCACGCCAGATGGAACAACTTTACTGCCATTGTTGTATAACTCAAGACATATTTCCATGCGATCAGTCAGATAAGCTGTAGCTGAGGGCTAAACTGTGATACGAGTGAGATGACGAGCTCGGTCCAGTCTTAAGCCTGGACTCTCTTTTATCCTGTCTATATCACCATAGTGATACTTTTGCGCCATAGCAGGTAAAGTTCAGAGTATTAGATTAAATTGTCTGTAAAGTTCTTTATTTAGTGAAATTATGCTGAGGCAGCAAAAATATCACCAGGTAGAACTACTTAATACTGTCCTCCGTTAACCAAATAAAAACACTTTATAGATAATGCTATAACTGACATGAATTTCAATAAATCAACCATCAGCATGCTGATTTTATTTGCTACTTTAATCTTAATATAATGTTGATTCACTCTTTTCAGCATTAATTATATTATATTATATTATTGAATATAATATTATTATATATCACATTACTTAGGTAACCATGACAACAGAAATGTATTTTTAACTTGCACCAGTTTCCCAACAAGTGTGTTCTAAAGTGCTGATATTCAATTTGACAGAGAGATTTGACAGTATTTTTGTATCTTAGACAATATTTAACCAAAAAAATGTAAAAGATAAAATGCTTTATGAGAAAGCGTCAGAAAAACATGCTGTTTATGACTATTAGGTTGAAAGTTTAAAGGTTTTCTTGCAGCTGCACACAGAAATAATGGCATTAACGGCAACTAGTTTCTCTAATGTTTCAACTACCGCAGCATTTTTCATTTTTTCCATTCACACAACCAGCTCTTATGAAGAAAAAGTCAGGGGCTGGTGGAGTTTGAGCACAGGATGCACCAAGTGATGCGTAAATGCCCCTTTTCATGTGCGAGCAGACGGAGCCTGAGGTACAGAGGTGGGGTTGACAAGTTCACCTGATGATCACACTTGGAAACCGGGCTCCTGGTGCTGGTACTCCGCCTTTACAGCGGTGTTAGATAACACAGCCTCATCTTTAAGTCATGGCCGAATTAGCATAGTTTCATCCAAGTATTCAACTGTATATTCTTTCAAGAACAGAATTGTGTACATAGCTGTGTGCTGCCCTACAGCTCAGTGAAGACGATGCCGACAGCTCCTCCCCAGACTGGATGTAAAGACCTGGAGACCTGTGTCTTTGTTGTTTGTGCATTGACTTCAACTGAGTGACTAGCTTGCAGATTATACAAAAATTGCAAAATAAAGTGACATAATTTATTCCCCATACATGTATAAAATGTTGAATTGCAAGATAGAAGAGCACATTTAAACGACTGTCATAGTGTAATCTACGATCCACATAGTTTGAAGCCTCACCCTGAAATTTGAAGCATTACATAAACTGCTGCGGTGAGGAATTATCGTATACAGACTTATTTTTTGATTTGCAGATACCACAGTCTTGGACTGCATGTTGGCTGCCAACGCTGAAAGTCAGCGCGCTGCTACCTCTCCACTACAGCTGGCGTTTGTGAATACTTCACCAGACGTCTTTACATTGCAGCATAGCCAGACGCTGTGCTCCAATTTCTAACTTACAGCAATTTGTCCCGTGAGGCTGTCTGTTTGCACTTCATTGCTTACGTCTGGGGTTATTTTCCGATGCATAGGAATCACCCAAAATGCGGTCACTTGGAAAATCAGCGGCCCAAACGTCATGTAGATTAAGTTCATGATTGATGATGCATGTTTCGTTTTTATGTTCGTACCTTGTCACCTGGATGAGGTCTCATTACAGATACACGGTCGTAGCCTTTTCTCAGAAGCACCCACAGAGCTTCCAATTTGCTCTGTGGAAATGTACAAAAAATGGAAAAAAAAAAACTATTTCACAGAAATCAACTCAAAGTTATGTTATGTTTTCTCGTTCCTATAACTGTTTCAAAGTCACAAACATAGACATTTGCCATTTATTGCAAACTGACTTTTCATAGTTAATAAAAAACAAAACAGCAAATACTTTGAGGATAAGTGCAGAAAAACACAGCTGTTTTTCCTCACAAACTGCTGGCTATGCAGCCCATCTCCCAGAAGGTCAGTCCAACAGGAGTCTGGTTTCTATTAGCAATCCCCTGCTGACTGGAAGGCTTCACTCCTTTAACCCTATGTTGGCCACAGAGGAAGGAAGTGTGTGCCAGCAGGGGCCTAACCATTATTACCTTAACACATCTCCAGCCACTTTCACTATGACATTTTCATAATATAACGGTCCTTAAACTAGGTTAGCTTTGAATAATTTGCAGCAGATGTTGGACATTATACCACACCCATGCACAGAGCTGAAAAAGAAAAAGCTTTTGCCTCTGCAGGGCTACCAGTCACCAGCGCTTTTGCACTTTAAATCTTAGCTGAGATATACCCACAAATGCCTTAAACAAATAACACATTGTTTATGCCCGTGTTCGCTCCCTGTGTGGGTTCCCCCTGGCTCCTGCCTCTGGTACGGTACCTTGATGGGTGAGTACCACTTGCGTGGCTCCGGGGGTTTCTGCATCCCATTGTTGAGAACCCGAGTGGGAGGTGGCCCGTACTCCTGGTCAGGCATCTTCACTTTGGCATTTTTTGCCTTTTCCAGCTTTGCTCCTTCTTCAGTGGAGCCCTTCTCACCCCAGCGAACCTGATAACAGAGTCAGCGTTTATCATGCTGCCACACTATCTTTACATTTTGCATCATCATGACCAATGTAGATAAAAATGTAGTGTACTGAGAGCTCTGGGCCTCTCTACGAGTGGACTTTTCAACCCATGCCCATGGACTTGTGTTACATCTGAGCATCGCCTCACCTCCATCCTTTTGATTCCCCCCACTCCTCTTCCACCATAGTAGGAGGCATCGACTGTTGGCCATTTCTTCTTAGGAACTTCAAAGTCTTCATCATCCTGCACGAGAGCAACATGAAGGAGGTTTTTGCACGAGTGCTAATAAGTCTGAGTTATTTCTGAAGGTTTATTTAATGTGAATTTTAAACGACAGCCAACAACCAGAGTGATCTTAACACCATGTCAGTTGACTGTCCTTTACACTCCAACTTGCAGGCCTCATTTTGTCCCCACTGCTGGGGTTGTCCTGTCACACGACAGGATATGTGACAGGACAAATCCTGTTATTGTAAGAGGGTGTCGACTCACATCACATTTGATGCATTACTAAATGATTGAAGGCAGCTTTAAACCAAGGAGTGATTGAATGACTTTATGGTCACTGAGGTTTAAACTATCAAATTAAACTAGACACTTTCACAGCTGAAACACTGGCAGCTTGCTGAAATCTTAAATCATGAGCTTTCCTTCTTTTTTAAATCATAAGAAAAATAGGAGGTGGAGACTGTGCAGCTCCTACCGAGCTCTCCTCCACAGCTGGTGGTGGGGGTTCATGGATGATCTGTGAAGAGAGGAATGAACGAGTTGTCACACATCAGAAGACAACAAGAGACAAACACATTTATCGAAAGGTATTTATATGCGACATGCATGTCAGAACAATGCGTTTTGAGTGGGTAACAAGATGGTTGCACAACAACACAGGAGGAATTGGTTTTCACTTCCTCCTCCAAAGGAGCAGTGACCTAGAAACCTGCTGTGCAGACTTTATGACCTGAAGTTGTTGATTAGCTGGAGAGAAGAGTAACAGACCCGCAAAAACACACGCTAGTGTAGACTCTCAGTCATTCAGGTCACAGCATTAGAGGTTCTCATCGATATAAGCTCTCCACCAATAGACTGGTGGGGAGTTCGAAGTTCACAAGCATCATCAGTTCAGCTCAAACTGACGATGTCTTCTGGATGGAAGGTGAAACAGCTACGAGAACGAAGAAAGTGGTTCATTCATCTTCATGAAACATTATCTAACGCGAACATTTCACCAACTGGGTTTTATTTACAGTGCATGCTGCGTCACACTGGATGGCAATCAGGAGGTTTTTATCACCGGCATAAAAAAGCCAGTGTATTTCTTTCTGCACTGGATCTAATTAGATTAATCTGGTTCATATGTGTGATTCTAGGCTTCCCTGGATCAGTCAAGTGTTCACTTTGGTAACCTAACATCATTTTTTCCCAAACACGCTCACTGCACAGACTTGAATTTGCAAGTAAATGAACAGGAACAGGAAAAGTGAAAGGAGAGAAAGCCATGTTGTAAAAGCTGACATCTCTCACTGGCAATTCTCAAGCGCTTTGCTTCCAGCGCTGGAAACATTGGAGTGGATTTCAAGGAGATATCGCACTCTTTAGTTGACGGACAAATCAAATACAGATTTAGACAGTTGACTACGATTAGGAAACCAGTTTTGTTTGGTTTTGTTTCTAATTATTCTTACACTGGCAGTTTTACCACTGTCTAAATTGTGGTTTTACAAGAGTGTTTCCTCTTTTGACTGCATCCAGTGCAGATGGCATTCACAAAAACATGTATAATGAGACTTATGGCTCTTGTGGAGTTATCTTTCCTATTAAAAAATCTCATAGTAACAAAGATATCCACCCAAAACATTTACTAAACGTGTTTCTGTTTCCACATTATTGGGTGGAAACTTAAATAATCCTGCAGTGTTGATGGAACAACTTCTCTGAGTTCTTCCAGGGAATATGCAGAAGGAGAAAACACTCAGCAGTCACCAGCCCTGACCTCTTCCAACCCAAAGGATTTTTCCTTCACGGCATACGTACTTGAACACCTGTTCACCTGTTGACTTTGACCTCCCCAGCTGGTGAACTGGATTCACTTTCAAGGATCCATATGGACAGCGAGGGGATAACCTTTTCACCATGGGAGTGTTGTTTAGGCCAGTGAAATGCCTCTAAGGGAGGTTGGGTTGTGCAGTTTGAGAGAAACAGACTTTAAGAGTTTGTATATTGATCAAATGCCCGAAAAGATTAGATCTGAGGGAATCTGTGAAGCAGAATGTGTGCACATCATTATGTTTGTGCTTTAGCTGAGACAAGGCAGGTTGATGTATTGTTGTCCATGTCAGTTTTGAGTTTTGGTTATCTTGGAAATGTATCCTGTTAGTCTAGTAGAACACAAATGTCAAGAACATATCTAAGAGATTGTTTAACTATGTTCTGTCTATTGCACATTTATGCAAATTTGTAGATTGCAATTGCAGAGCACCTTTAAAGAAAAATCCCAGGTACTAGAAAGTGCTTTACAACATGTTTCTGATTTACCCAACTGAATAAAACACTTCTTATTCTAAATCTCTGTGTACAGTATGTCATGCTTATCTTTTAATCCAACTCTTTCTGCGCCGAAGTGTTGACAATTCAAATAGAGATGTTTAAGTTTTCTACACTTGTTCACATTTTACATAGGACCTAATTAATATTTTACTTCTTACATCATTCATTTGTTTATTCTTTGGGCCGTTAACAGTAAATTGTTGATTTATGGATTAATTAAGGAAAAAAAAGATCCAAAAAAATCACCAAAATCAACAATTGTGAACCTGGTTTTATTCAATAGTCAGAATCTTACTTTTGGATTTTAAACAGTGGGGTGTATTTAACTACTTCACTTGTGTATTTGAAAACCATATTTCAGAAATGTTGCAATACTAAAGAAAACAAGAATGTTTTACAGGACTTACCACGGTGCAGCAGAGAGGCCAGAACCACCAGAGGACGGCCAAGACCAGGAGCAGCATCAGGATAAGCAAAGCTATGGCCAGGATGGTCCCATCAGACTGCGATGGAGACAAATTCTGAATGTGTAGAGCTCTGGATGTAAACAACTTCTCATAGTTTAATGCTTTATACCAGGAAACCTTTTTAAAAAAAAATTTTTTATGGAGTGATTCTGAAGAAATGCTTCAATTAATTGATTGTCCTTTGTTCGTGATCTATTGTCAACAGCTGTTTTGGAGCTGGACTTCATCATGATGTCGTACTCACACAGCTCACAGTGGTAATGGTGACTGAACTGGAGATGAAGCTGAGACCTTCGTTCATACTGACGTAGAGATTTGCTGCCCTGGAGAAGAAAAAGGTAAAAAAAACAATATCTCAGCTAGTCATTTATGATTTCATGGTGCTGTGTGAAACCTCTGATTTATTTAAATATATTTCAGGACTTACATCCCTTCCTCCTGAAGCACTGGAGCAGGACAGAGGAGGTATGTGTCCTCCACAATCAAAGGCTTCACCGCTGGGAAGATGAAGACAGAAAGAGGTAATGAAAACTTTAAAAATAAAATATCCCTAACTTCCTTTGTCGTGACACAATAATCACTGACATCCAAAAGTTGTGATCAAGGAGGTCATAATCAAACTCACCTTTATTGTTATTTTTTTTTTTTTTAAACCTTAATGAAATATTAATAATTAACTGACTGATCGGGGAAGCCACGCACATGTTCACTAAGGTTAAAGGAGGTCACTATTTGGTGATCAAACAAGCTGAGAAGAGGGAGCTGAAACACATCGTATCCTCTTTGGGAATGCTGGTACAAACCATTTCACCACTGATTTTTTTTTTTTGATTGTTTGTTGTTTTTATTTAAGTTAAAATCTAGGACCTCTTCTCATCCAGCTGGCTGTTGGAAAAGTTGCTCCAACAGGCGTCGTCACCCAAGCCCAGTGCTTATCCTGGCAGGGCGAGAGCATACCCCAGAACTGACGAAATTAACACGGGCTGCTGCTCTTTCCTAGAGACACAAAGGAGGACAGAGAAAAGAGGGGTGGCAGTGGTGGAGGGGGGGCACTACTCCCAAAAACACCTCCACTGCAAAACATGCAAGGCCAGTGTGTCTCTGCGCGCTCTCTGCACTCAAACTACCCATTTAAAGCAAAGCACAAACAACAGAAAAGCTCAGTTAACAGCTCATGGGACCTGACTTTCTCCCGTCTGCACATTTCCAAAAGATCCCTTGTAAGTAAAGATACTGACAGACACCCGAAGTCCGTGTCTTATTGGACTGTTTACTCCCCAACCAACAAGCGTGTCCAGAGTGCATTTTCAATCAGCATTTTATGTTGAGTTATTGCCTAAAGTGAAGGCAAATTTATGAACTACTGATGACTATTAGCTGTCAACAACTTCCAAATTTAGTAGATTCTGCAGGAAACTGTAGCATGTTTGACCCAGTTAAGAACTTTGTGTTATTTCAACTTATCAGACTTTTATTTGAAACTGTTATTTTGAGAAAGATCCAATTTGTTTCATATCCAAGAGTAGATAAATTCCAGGAAAAATCAAGGGGGATGGTTAGATTGTCTGAGCATAAACACAGTTTAACAAGTAGCCTGGCCTGTCCAGAAGATCAACAGCAGTCGTATGTTTCATACTTTGTATATCAAATGAAGCAAAAAAATATAACATAATAGATGTGGACACTCTCATCTAATACCAAGTAAAAGAAAAAAAGACTGAAACACAGTTATCCAATGCACCATCTGTGTCATGACAATGGCTAGTTCACCACAATAGCAGCCAAATCCTTGCATGCTTGACTGTATTTAAAGCTACTTTTTCCTGGAGACACTGATTCAAACATAAATTCATCTGCTCAGCACATGTAGTTGCATCGCACTGCTTTCCTTTTTAATGCTTGAACTTATCTGCAAACTATGCAGAGGGCTGGGGCGGAGGAGTTTGGAGAGGGCGAGCGAGGATGTGTAATGTAATAAGTGGGTTTTTTTCTCTAAAGCAGTTATGCATTCATCTGCAGGTGACCTAAGCAAAGCACAGTTAATTTTATTTAAAGTTTATCCTTAACAGGAAGTAAACAAATTCCAGAGGAATGTGTGTAAACAGTCTAGAGATCTGGGCGACTCTGGAGGAGAATAATGGGACTAACATAAGGCGATTATTTCCATGTCTGTGGTCTGCAGGAAGTTTTGTCACAAAGGAGCAGTTATGAAAAAGTAGAATTGGCAGCATATGATTAAAAGCGTGCGTGCGTGTGTGTGTGTGTGTGTGTGTGTGTGTGTGCGGGGGGGGGGGTTAGCACATTTATGTCGATTGATGACATAAAATACATGACAGCGTGGCCTCCACACAGAAAGGTGTCACTCGGGATTTATACTTGCAATATGCTTTCTGTAGGGCAACAAGCAGACATTTATTTGCGCCTCATTACCGGTAAATATCTTACTCTTGAATTTGCCTCTTTTTTATCTTTTTTCCAGGCTACAAAAAGACACAATGTGTTGTTTATAAAAAAAAGACCACAGTGCCGGCAGCGCGACATGACTTCATGTGTGATCAAACAGTGTTTCAGCTGTGCAACTGACTCTGTTCACATTTCACTGTTTAAGATATCAAGAAAGTGCTTCTTATTAAATATATGCTTCAAGCATTAACCGCTAGCTGATGCAGAAGCATTTTACCAGTGATGTTCCACTTACTCTTAGTTAAGGTGTCATTTATCCGGAAACTGCATAAGACCTTGTCAACATTGCGAGCATGTAGGAATCCGTTTCCTCTCACCACCACCTGAAAGGTCTCTGGATGGAGGAAGGGAAACAGCGCGCGTCAACTCAGTACACTCGTTTTGCTGCAGAGTAAAACCGAGCTCCTCAGCAGCCTAATCCACAGTTCTTGAAAAAAAAAGACCAAATGATCAACTTGGATTTTTTTGAAGACCACTTATTTCTATACGGGTAATAAAATAGTGTCTTGTTCCTAACAAAAGTAATCAGTCTTTTGAGACAGGAGTCTGTTTCCTTAAATGTACTCCATGTCACAATAAGACGCTATTGTACCTTATATTTGCTGTAATAAGAATAAACTAAAGTCACATCTTCACTTAACATAACAGGTGCAGTCTCAGTTTGCGTCAAATGGATTAACTTTGACACACTATAAAGTCAAAAGAAAAGAAGAAATATTGGAATTATGAGTTATAAGAGTGCATCAGATATGAGTGGATGAAAATCTTCCTTGCTGTACCTCCTGCACAGATACTGGAGGGCTCTGCTGCCAGGATCTCGATGCAGGACTTCTTCAAGATCTGAAGAGACAGACAGACACACATCTTATGTGTTTTTAACAGCAATAATTCTGAGCTCTCATACTTAGGTCCTGTAAGTGTCTGCTTGTTTACCTTTAATCTTTTTATAGCCATTTAAATGATGACTTCCAACCGCCATATACATGTATGTGCTTATCAATAAGTCTTCTAAGGAATTAACATTTATTCCCGTCTGCCTGTGTAGCGCACAAAAACACTCAGTGCTGTCTAGGAACATACCCACTGTGACCCCTGAGGAGGAAGAGGACTGATTCATGACCCTCTGTGTGTAGAAAGCAACAGCTTCTCAGTTTGCTGTTAATCTGATCCAGATGTCTGCAGCTGTCTGACCTCTACCTTTTCCCCACTAACCTCGTAGCCCAGTGCCTCATTTTGTCTCGTTTCGTGTGTAGTAGAGTAGTAGTGTAGTAGAGATGTTATATGCACGTCATTCAAACAACCTTCTTCACTGATATAATCTGTAAATGTATGTATGTAAATGTATGTGGGTAAATGTGAAATTCTTACTGAATCAATGACTCCTTGCAAAGCCTGAAATCCATCATTTACAGGGAAGACGTGGTCTTTACTATCAGCAATTTTTGCCAGCTGGAAAGGGAACAAAATATTACAATCATTAGTGTCATCATCCAAGAATTCTGCTCATTGTCTGGTTGAGCGTGTGACATCTGAAAACAGCAAATAGTATCGTTTTAGAGGGAAAACTAAAACACTTGTTACACAAAATGGGCTTTTTAACTTGACAAATTGCACTGACCTGGCATCCAAACATGCAGATAATCTAACATGCCTTTCATTTCTGTGTTGGCACATAGACCTCTACGGTGTGACTACTTCTGTAGTCTAGAAAAGCAGTTAGTTCCGTTTGGATTCCAGCGCTTAACACACATTTATATTGCTACTTTTGCTGTCACGCTTATATGTCATGGGATGAAACACTCACCTGTGTCTCATTGAAGTCCTTCACCCCAACGCAGTAAACTGAGGCACCCAGACTTCTGGAGCGATTGGCCTGTCGAGTATGCACACAGACAGATTCACAACAAAAACAGGAAGAAGCTCAGCATCTGGGTTCAATTATACCTCTGCATTTCACAACATCATCCAAACATGGTCTAAAAAGGAGCATGCTCATCCAAACCTTGAACTTGGGGTGGGGTGGGTGTTCATTGAACATTCAGATGTCACATAGTGTCACAGAACACACAAGCCTAGCTCTTCAAGTCCAAGATTAAAATGCCCCTGAAATTCGGCATTGACACTGAAAGGCATTAGACCTCCGCACCTCCCCAGGTATCCAAGAAGAACATTTCCAGCTAACGAGAACTTCACTCCCACTTATGCTCTGCTGTCAGCATGTGTCTGTGGCCGTTCAAGGCTGAGCATTGAAGCGCTCTTGGAAGGGTAGATAAATCAGTAGATCCCTGTGCCAGGAGATCTTCCTTTAGGAGGAAGATCAAAGTGATGATCTATCATGTGGCAGCATTTCCGTCTGTCCATCAGATGTTCAGTCACGTGTTTCACCAGGTCATAGCCTTTCTTCTTCTCTCTCACCTCCATCTCGGCATAGTAGAAAAGGTCCTCATGCAGCTCTCCATCTGTCAGAGCTATGATAACACTGGCAGTGCGATAACCTGCAAATTAAAGGAACCTGATCACAGCTGCTGCAAAACCACTCATTTATTGGTGTGTCAAACAAAAAGGAAAATCTGAAAATCACTTAATTCCAGCAACCCCCCCTCCCTTGGATATAGCCAAATAAAATACCTACTTTGAAATTTACAAGCCCTGGCCCAAAGAGCAGAAATTAAAACTGAAATATTTCCTTAATGCTTCAGTCAAAAATGCCATGAAATTTCCATCTTTTGTTATCTAAAAATATCAAAAAGAAAGACAGAAAGCGCTCAAAACAAAAATGTTGTGATTTCTTAGCAACATCCCCGATGGCAAATTCCAAAAAATCTTTTGTTGCCTGTCAGATCCTGTTAGGATATTTTCTTTCATCCTGTCTTTATGTAGGTTTTGCTCTGGTTAGTTATTATGCCATTTTGCATTTATTGCTCTTGCCTTAAATTTTCAATAATGCTCAGGTTGTGGCATCTTTTTCTCGCTTAAATATGTATAGCCCTCTCTACTGGTCAGTGTAGCTGTGAGCAAAGAGCCGGTGTTTGTATGGCTGCTTTAAAATGACCAAATGGAAAGCTTCTTCATGCAGCGCAGATCCTGTCTGTGCACGTCTTTTTCCTAAGACATTTTAAACAACTTCTTGATTATTTTTTTAAATGCTCTTTTTGTGAGTGTCCCACACAAACAGCCACAGATCAAAAATATATTCCTTTACATTTTTACTAGCACTGTGGTAACAATAGTGTGTTTTTTTGTACGGGTAATACACACCTTCTGTGTTTCCGTAGTATATCTGCTCACTGGCCTGTAAAAAACAAACGCTTGGGTAGACAGTGGTCTTTCTGCACAGTAGATGCAGAGAATGATAAACCTCTTCATTCATTGGATTCTTTAATGAGTTGTTTAGAGATAAAAACATGAATGCATGTAGCTCACCCTCATAATGCCCTCATGCATGAAAGTGTCTCCCCCTGGACGGACTGCATGGAGCTCTTCTAGACCTTTACGGATACGTTCCCTTTGCAGACATACAAACCCGAAGTTAACCCACAAAGTCGGAAATGTCATCTGATCCCACTTTGTCAGATGCATCTCTGAGCATATTGAGGTGTGGTAACCAAATAACAATTTTTAGTGCCAGTGTCTTCAGAAAATACACTCTTCAATAGATGAAATAGACTGACAGTATTAGAAAGAAAAGGCTTGTTTCAAAGAGACAAGAAGTGGGTGCTTTCAAGAAGTAGATACAGTCTGAGGAAATCTCTGAAACTGTGAAAAAGATTTTCTGACTGTTCAGGAAAGACAGATGCATAAAATTTCCACCGTGCGCCAAAACCCACATGATTAAGTAGATGTCCAGACCGATGGATGACACTTTAGACAGATCACAGCAAGGGAAAGTTTCTGTCTGGATCCTCTTTGTGGTCATAAAAATCAACTGGTGGTGTAACTGGTGATGTGCCATTTTTGTCTAAAGCTGCATTTACACTCATTCCTTTCAGTGGGATGTGAGAAAAGCAAAAGATTACAAGAAGTTTGAAAGGATCTGCTCAAACCTGTCTTCTGTTAGCTTCATCAAGATCCGTCCTTCAGTGGAGAAAACGATGAAGGACATCCGCAACTGAGGGCTGGGGGGAGGAGATCAAATGAAATACGTGCTTTAAGATCAGTAGTTGCTTCTTAATAAATGTTTCCCACTTACTCTTTATTCTTTACCTTATGAATTTATGTGCTAGATGTTCAACAAACTGGTAGATTTCATTCCAGTGGTTCTGTACACTCCCAGATCTAAAAGCAGAGGACAAATTAACGCACCAATACTGTGTACAAACTACAGGAAGTGTTCACGGACAAAGCACCATTTGTGTTGTCTTATTTTTTTACTCGTTTTATAATTGTTGCCCTGGACCCGTTGGACTTCTGAACCTGTCTCTATTAGAGTAGATGGCTTATGAAGGGAGCAGCTGAATAAAATGAGAGCTCAGAGAATAGTTCTGCATGAGCAAATGATTTGGGCTGTCCAGCTGGCTTCCTTCACAATGTGGCAATGATGTCACATCTAATATTACTGTTCAGATCTTCTTAATGCACCTGAAATATTTCATAGGAATTGTAATCAGACTGTACCTCATTAAACCTTCCTGCAGCCAGCTGTGCAATCACAACGCAGTCAGAGTGCATTTTAATTCACTTGCATTCCCTTCTCTCTTTCCTAATGAACTCACATCTGACTTCTTGAATTAAAAAAGGACCAGTTTATGAGCTTGTTTGCCTTTTTCTGCGTCAATTCTGATTCTTATCAAAATTCCTTTCATCTAAACGGTGTTTTCATAAGCCCTACACTTCTCAAAAACATATTTTTCCATCGTTACTGTGACACAAGTCCCAGCACAAACAGCTCCGCCAAGAGTTTGAAACACTGGAACATCTGGATGAAATGGAGAAAGGCAGCGCAGAGATGAAGAGAAAGGAAAGGAGAGATCAGGCAGATACTGCGAGAGGACAATGAGGGCAGGTGAAGGACAACGCCCTTAAAAGACAGGGTAAGATGCTGTCTGGAGAGAAAGTAGTAAAATGAAGTACGAGAGGCAGCTTATGCAGTGATCTGATGCCTGACACATAAATCTGGACTGTCAAAACAGCGCTTTCACAAACAATTGCTCAATTGTAGAAATGTAGAACGCCAAAATGCTGAGCTGCAGAAAATTCCTCCTGTCACATTGCTCAAATAAGAAAAAATTATAGGTTCAATATTGAGAAATGTTATCATGATTAGTCAGGAAATAATATATAGGTTATCTGCCCAAAAATAAAAACCCTGGCTGGATTATCTCTTTGAGTTTATCTTCCTGCAACATGAAAGTCTTCCACCAGCAGCTTTAGTTAGGAGAACTGACTTTGCTGATGAGATCGATCCTTTTCTAAAAGTAATTAACTCATTGTGCATTGCCACCAAGACTTATTTTTAAAAAGTAGCCCTTTCATTTCTCCAAGTAATTGCAAAGCAATAGCTGACATTTCAACAAGTGCTGATGCTGCATTTCTGAGGGAAAACACAAACATGACCCAAATTCAAGTTAGATAAACACAGATGCAAGACCAAAGCATTCAAATTAACGTGTTTTAGCTCCCCCTTGAGATACACAGAAAATGTAAAAGAAAACAACAACAACATAAGCACCATTTTAGATAAAAGAAAAAGCTCCCCTGACACATGGATGAACAGAAAATACAACAATCAACATTGGTGATAGTCTGTGCAGATGCAGACGACTGATGAATGCAGGAGCAGATATCACAACACTGAGTTTTGTAAGTCTAATAAATCACTGCATCATCAGTGTACCTGTTTTCCTGCACGCCATGACACGAGGGGGGGGGGGGGGGGGGGGGTTGAATATGACAGAATCAGTGATGTTATTGTAAACAAAATTAAGGCAGACCATTATGTTTGCTGTCAGAAGCAAAAGAGTATCACATATTATGCACAATTACTACAAAATGTATTTACAATGAGTTTATTTAGCTGTACTAATAATGTTATGTGCATTACTATTTCATAACAGTGCATAGAGCATTGTGTTGTGATGCCTGTATAATACTATCAACAGGTTACAGGTTAGTAGAGTATTCAAATGATGCTCAGTCGTTAAATAAGAAAATAGTACTACATTAAAAACAGGATTGCGTGTATAAAAGTAGAAAACAATGCATCAGTGCATGTTTGGGCATAAATAGAAGTCATCATCGTTATCCTTCTCCTGTAATAGTGTTGTCAGTTATTGAGTACTGGGTAACTCACTTGTCCAAAACAAAGTAGAGATCAAAGCCTCCAAAGCATGAAGATGACTGAACCTTCGTCCTGTCCTGGTTGGGTCCAGCATTAACAGTGGTGAGAACAACCAGCGTGGCACCAAACACCACTGGAAACCAGAAGCTTCTGCTCCAGCACAGAGACATATTCCAGCTAAAGAAACCCTCAGTAAATTACACGACAGAGACTACCAATTCAGATTAAAGAACGTGTTTGGAAAAAGCCTGATCCTCCTTGCAGATTCTTCTTCCAATCCTCCAGAGATGTTTTCAGCAGAAAAAAAAGGAGTAATCCGCAGGAGAGATCTGAGGATAATTTGAAGTTTGAGGAGGAGGGTTGAGACAAAGAGGGGGTGTTGATGGCACCTTGTCAATACTGGGTCCAACACAGAGCGCACAAAGATGAGAGGAGCTCCACAACCTCCTTCTGGTGCTGCTTTCTGTTTATGTCAAGGCCATGCAGCAGAAAGATCCACAAACCCTGGTCGTCTTTGCAAAACTTTCCTTGTGTTTTCCATTCTCTTTCGCTCTCTAACGTTTTCTCTTTCTGAGGAGAAAGAGTGATGAGGACAATCTCGTGAAAACACCAGCATCCTCTGACTCCGCCTGCCACCTAGTGGAAATATAAGACTTCTGTTAAACAGGCAGGCAGCAGTGGCCCCAATTGCTGTGTGATCACAAGATGCAGACCCTGGACAGAGTGCAGAGATTATATTGCTCAGTTGGCCTGGAAACACCTCGGTGTTCTCCTAGAAGAGCTGGACCAGGGCGCTGGAAAGATGAGGTCTGAACCGCCCTTTTTCTTAGGCTGACGCCCCCGCGACCTAAATCTGGATAATGGATGGACGGATGGATGGATGTCATTTCCCCTTATCATTGTTTGTCTGCATTAAAATTAGCAGAGGGGAATGCAACATTCAACTTTTTTTTAACTGTAATACATAAAAAACAAAAGAAAATACAATTTTCATAAAGTACTGTTTTTAGTTAATGTTATTTTTAAGACTGTTTGCTTTTTCTAACTCTTTCACAGAAGCAGGAACTTTGAGCAGGAACTGTTCAAGGATAAAAAATAACAACAACCATGTACGTGACATTTTTTCTGGGGGTTTGACCTCTTTCATTGGGTTCCTCCTCTTCATATCTCCATTGATGTTTGAATCCAAAGGTTTCCGCACATGTGGTATTTAAACAAACGAGGGCTCAACATAATATTAAACCTTCATCTGTAAACTCCTGCAAGTCTGCAAGCCCAGCAGCCCCCAACACCCCCAAACACTCAGATGCTCACAGTTCAAGCAATAGTAAATAAAAAGCTCCTAAACCTTTTCTCTGTCCTCTCTTTGCTTGTAACACCTGATTGTCCTGTGTCCACCTTTACTCCTAAAATAACACGTTATAGATTCATTTAAACACAAATTACAACACAGACACCAGACTGCACCCACCACTGTCTCGTCCATCTTTCTTGCGCTTTCATGTCCCACCTTTTTCTAGTCTTTTCACATTTCAGATTTTAGCCCTCTTTGGCAGACTATTCATTCCCACCTTCTTTTTCGTTTTTTTTCTGTTTTCTTTTTTCTCCATGGATCAATAAAAAATAGTTAGACTTTCATTAGGGGTGGTAAAAGGAACACACCTGCACACACCCACGCACACATAAAAACAAATTGTGCATATATATATATATATATAGATATATATATATATATATATATATATCTATATATATATATATATATATATATATATATATATATATATATATATATATATATATATATATATATATATGTATATATATAGATAGATAGATAGATAGATAGATAGATAGATAGATAGATAGATAGATAGATAGATAGATAGATAGATAGATAGATAGATAGATAGATAGATAGATAGATAGATAGATAGATAGATAGATAGATAGATAGATAGATAGATAGATAGATAGATAGATAGATAGATAGATAGATAGATTTAAAGTGTTGAAATATTGTTATAGTTGGCAGAAACAGGTGTTGGCCATGCAAGATTCTTTTTTTGTTTCAATCATAGCAGATAAAAAACAAACAAAATACAATTTTCATAAAGTACTGTCCTTAGTTAATGTTATTTTTAAAACTGTTTGCTTTTCTAACTATTTCACAGAAGCAGGAACTTTGAGCAGGAACTGTTCAAGGATAAAAAATAACAACAACCATGTACGTGACATTTTTTCTGGGGGTTTGACCTCTTTCATTGGGTTCCTCCTCTTCATATCTCCATTGATGTTTGATTCCAAAGGTTTCTGCACATGTGGTATTAAAACATACAGCACGCAAACGAGGGCTCAACATAATATTAGACCTTCATCTGTAAACTCCTGCAAGTCTGTCACAATGATTTGTCACAATGTGTTTTGTATTATTTTTTATGTTATGTATGTATCAGAAAACATATTTCATGCTCTGAAAGTGCATCTTGAGAAAATCTACAGATTCTATCAAATCAAATTTTAATTAGAAATCTGCGACCCTTCACACCTTCTCTCTGGTTCTTCTAAAACTGACCATCATTTCATTTGTTTTTTGTTTATTTTTAAGATGACGTGATTGTTCCCAGTCCATGCCACAAATCAGTCCAGCTTTATACAACAGCAAACTTTGTCTTTTCTTTTATTTGTTTGTTTTTACAATTCAAACAGTGATGTAACGTGGAAATATGAGAACATACTCTGAACTACAAATTTGTGGTTTTCTTTTAAACAAATAACTTTGTTTTACATTCATCTGTACTCATTATTAGTCACGTTTATTGTGGTTCTATGAGAGATTTTGAATAAGTTAATCTCCTGATTTATGGATTTTTATTGTGTTGAACATCTTTTTTTCCATAACAGTCAACTCTACCTCGAGTATTTAGATCGTTTGTGACAATAACTTCATCACTTTCCCATTCCACCATAAATTGGGCACTCCACAGATGGGTCATCTCTCTTATGCACAATGTATCTGCATTCCTCTTTTTTAAACACAGAGACACAGTCATCAGGGAAATTTCTTGGAATACCATAACTGCAATCAAACAGAAAATACAGTTATTCAAATAAAATCAAAATAGGTTCTGTTTCCATTTTAACACTTCCAAGTGGTGATTTGACTTCTTACCCGCTGCAACATGAGTTACAAGTACAGTCCATACAGTCACTGTTTCTCCAGCTAGATCCTACTGGATGCCAAGTATTATCTACTTCGTCCTGACAATGAGTCTGTCCTGCAGGTGCAAACAAAAGTAGACAGTGCAGACCACAATGTGGTTTTAAATGTTTGTAATTAAGAGAAAGAGTGAGCTCAAAAACTGTAATTGTAAAAGTGTGTGTGCGTGTGTGTGTGTGTGTGTGTGTGTGTGTGTGTGTGTGTGTGTGTGTGTGTGTGTGTGTGTGTGTTTTACCAATTTTTACACCCTTAACATAGCAAAAAGCATTTGACAGTGGCAGCAGAGCACAGAGCAGCAGAACCAGAGCCAAATATTTCTATCAAAGAAAACAATGACAAATATTGTTTGTTGGATGTTCAAACACTGCTTACTGAGACCAGACGTGTGTTCTAATAATCAATCACCCAACTAAAAATTAAACTTCGACTCACCATCGTGGCAGATTTGCAGGAGTTTACACATGAAAGTCTAATATGTTGAGCTGTCGTTTCACCGCTGCTGTGTTTATATACAGCGTGAGCAGAAACCTTTGGAATCAAACATCAATGGGGATTTAAAGAGAGGCGCATCAATACACTGACGGAGGTCAAACAAAAGTTAGTCTTATAAAGTCAAAAGAAAATAAGAAATATTGGAATTATGAGAAGCACAATGTTTGCAAGAAGTTAAAGGTTTAAGAGTGCATCAGACATAAGTGGATGAAAATCTTCCTTGCTGTACCTCCTGCACAGATACTGGAGGGCTCTGCTGCCAGGATCTCGATGCAGGACTTCTTCAAGATCCGAAGAGACAGACAGACACACATCTTATGTGTTTTTAACAGCAATAATTCTGAGCTCTCATACTTAGGTCCTGTAAGTGTCTGCTTGTTTACCTTTAATCTTTTTATAGCCATTTAAATGATGACTTCCAACCGCTATATACACGTATGTGCTTATCAATAAGTCTTCTAAGGAATTAACATTTATTCCCGTCTGCCTGTGTAGCGCACAAAAACACTCAATGCAGGCACTTTAAAAAAACTGAAACATTTCCTTACTGTTTCAGTCAGAAATGCCATGAAATTGTCATTTTTTATCATCTAAAAATATCAAAAAAGAAAGACAGAAAGGGCTCAAAACAAAAACGTTGTGTTTTCTTAGCAACAGATCTTGTTAGGATATTTTCTTTCATCCTGTCGTTGGGTAGGTTTTGCTCGAGGATATATTCAAGGACTAAAAATATCTAAAATACCCTATCTGGTAGCACGGTGGCTTAGTGGTTAGCACTGTTGCCTCACAGCAAGAAGGTTCCTGGTTCGATCCACAGCAAGAAGGTTCCTGGTTCGATTCCCGGCCCGGTGGGTCTTTCTGTGTGGAGTTTGCATGTTCTCCCCGTGCTTGCGTGGGTTTCCTCCGGGTACTCCGGCGTCCTCCCACAGTCCAAAAACATGCAAGGTAGGTTAATTGATGATTCTAAATTCTCCCTAGGTGTGAATGTGAGTGTGCATGTTTGTCTGTCTCTATATGTGGCCCTGCGACAGACTGGCGACCTGTCCAGGGTGTACCCCTGCCTTTCGCCTTCTATGTGTCGGGATAGGCTCCGACAGACCCCGTGACCCGGAAACGGATAAAGCGGGTATAGATAATGGATGGATGGATGGACCCTATCTGGTTTGTTTCCTGCAGCATTTGGCAGAATTCAGAGAAGTGCACTCCATGGAGGAATTTAATATCAACATACTGTAATTACTACAATTAAACAGAGTTAACGATCAAGGAAATTTTAATGCATTTTTTTAATTGTTATTTCCTGTTTTGTTTAAGTTATCTCTTGCATTCATGCATCCCAGCTTGTTTCATTTCCTCCAAAACTTGTGAAAGACATGCTTTAGTCAGCAGAGAATAAAAGAGCTGAGAGTTCCTTTCCCATCTTAACTGAAAAGTCAGCTTTGCCTGAGAAATGCATCAGATTTCAGCTAAAAACTTTGGTTGAATACATAACATTTCCAGACAGCAAGCAAGAAGAATCAGACGCTTACCTTTAATTTGATGAACATAAGAATGGATGTTTTGAGGACTGGGACAAGTCAGCACAGAGCAGGATAAAAACGTTTGATTTGACTGCAGCAATCGATAATGTGACACAGAAAGGACAATTGTACATTATAATCGGCATAATTGTAGCTTTGTTACTCATAATGATGAATGGTTTTTTGATGGGCAGGAATAACTGGACGATTGGAAGGTGCTACATATTTGATTCCAAAGGTTTCTGCACATGTGGTATTAAAACATACAGCACAAACGAGGGCTCAACATAATATTAGACCTTCATCTGTAAACTCCTGCAAGTCTGTCACAATGATTTGTCACAATGTGTTTTGTATTATTTTTTATGTTATGTATGTATCAGAAAACATATTTCATGCTCTGAAAGTGCATCTTGAGAAAATCTACAGATTCTATCAAATCAAATTTTAATTAGAAATCTGCGACCCTTCACACCTTCTCTCTGGTTCTTCTAAAACTGACCATCATTTCATTTGTTTTTTGTTTATTTTTAAGATGACGTGATTGTTCCCAGTCCATGCCACAAATCAGTCCAGTTTTACACAACAGCAAACTTTTCTGTTCTTTTATTTGTTTGTTTTTACAATTTAAACAGTCATGTAATGTGGAAATATGAGAACATACTCTGAACTACAAATCTGTGGTTTTCTTTTAAACAAATAACTTTGTTTTACATTCATCTGTACTCATTATTAGTCACGTTTATTCTGGTTCTATGAGAGATTTTTGAACAAGTTTATCTCCTGATTTATGGATTTTTATTGTGTTGAACATCTTTTTTTCCATAACAGTCAACTCTACCTCGAGTATTTAGACCGTTTGTGACAATAAGTTCATCACTTTCCCACTGCAGCATAAATTGGGCACTCCACAGATGGGTCATCTCTCTTATGCACAATGTATCTGCATTCCTCTTTTTTAAACACAGAGACACAGTCATCAGGGAACTTTCTTGGAATAGCATAACTGCAATCAAACAGAAAATACAGTTATCCAAATAAAATCAAAATAGGTTCTGTTTCCATTTTAACACTTCCAAGTGGTGATTTGACTTCTTACCCGCTGCAACATGAGTCACAAGAACAGTCCATACAGTCACTGTTTCTCCAGGTAGATCCTACTGGATGCCAAGTATTATCTACTTCGTCCTGACAATGAGTCTGTTCTGCAGCTGCAAACAAAAGTAGACAGTGCAGACCACAATGTGGTTTTAAATGTTTGTAATTAAGAGAAAGAGTGAGCTCAAAAACTGTAATTGTAAAAGTGTGTGTGCGTGTGTGTGTGTGTGTGTGTGTGTGTGTGTGTGTGTGTGTGTGTGTGTGTGTGTGTGTGTGTGTGTTTTACCAATTTTTACACCCTTAACATAGCAAAAAGCATTTGACAGTGGCAGCAGAGCACAGAGCAGCAGAACCAGAGCCAAATATTTCTATCAAAGAAAACAATAACAAATATTGTTTGTTGGATGTTCAAACACTGCTTACTGAGACCAGACGTGTGTTCTAATAATCGATTAATAAAAACAAGACAGCACTCTAAAAGTCTAACAATATGCATTTGTTGTTCAAAATAAATCATGGATATAAAATACATTATCTTTTTATTACTATGAATCAATTCAATCACCCAACTAAAAATTAAACTTCGACTCACCATCGTGGCAGATTTGCAGGAGTTTACACATGAAAGTCTAATATGTTGAGCTGTCGTTTCTGCGCTGCTGTGTTTATATACAGCGTGAGCAGAAACCTTTGGAATCAAACATCAATGGGGATTTAAAGAGAGGCGCATCAATACACTGACGGACGTCAAACAAAAGTTAGTCTTATAAAGTCAAAAGAAAATAAGAAATATTGGAATTATGAGAAGCACAATGTTTGCAAGAAATTAAAGGTTTAAGAGGGCATCAGATATGAGTGGATGAAAATCTTCCTTGCTGTACCTCCTGCACAGATACTGGAGGGCTCTGCTGCCAGGATCTCGATGCAGGACTTCTTCAAGATCCGAAGAGACAGACAGACACACATCTTATGTGTTTTTAGCAGCAATAATTCTGAGCTCTCATACTTAGGTCCTGTAAGTGTCTGCTTGTTTACCTTTAATCTTTTTATAGCCATTTAAATGATGACTTCCAACCGCTATATACACGTATGTGCTTATCAATAAGTCTTCCACGAATTAACATTTATTCCCGTCTGCCTGTGTATCGCACAAAAACACTCAATGCAGGCACTTAAAAAAAAATGAAACATTTCCTTACTGTTTCAGTCAGAAATGCCATGAAAATGTCATTTTTTATCATCTAAAAATATCAAAAAAGAAAGACAGAAAAAGGCTCAAAACAAAAACGTTGTGTTTTCTTAGCAACAGATCTTGTTAGGATATTTTCTTTCATCCTGTCGTTAGGTAGGTTTTGCTCGAGGATATATTCAAGGACTAAAAATATCTAAAATACACTTTCTGGTTTGTTTCCTGCAGCATTTGGCAGAATTCAGAGAAGTGCACTCCATGGAGGAATTTAATATTAACATACTGTAATTACTACAATTAAACAGAGTTAACGATCAAGGAAATTTTAATGCATTTTTTTAATTGTTATTTCCTGTTTTGTTTAAGTTAATTCTTGCATTCATACATCACAGCTTGTTTAATTTCCTCCAAAACTTGTGAAAGAACATGCTTTAGTCAGCAGAGAATAAAAGAGCTGAGAGTTCCTTTCCCATCTTAACTGAAAAGTCAGCTTTGCCTGAGAAATGCATCAGATTTCAGCTAAAAACTTTGGTTGAATACATAACATTTCCAGAGAGATTGCAAGAAGAATCAGACGCTTACCTTTAATTTGATGAACATAAGAATGGATGTTTTGATGGCTGGGACAAGTCAGCACAGAGCAGGATAAAAACGTTTGATTTGACTGAAGCAATCGATAATGTGACACAAAAAGGACAATTGTACATAATAATCGGCATAATTGTAGCTTTGTTACTCATAATGATGAATGGTTTTTTGATGGGCAGGAATAACTGGACGATTGGAAGGTGCTAGATATAATAAAGAATTTTATGTTTGAGCTGAGAAAGGAGCCAAAGTGAGTCAGAGAAAAAAACTGCAATTGTTTTTACATTTTATATTCATTACTATGATCCTTAAAGTTACATCGGTTACTGATGTCCGATCCTGACATAGATAATACACAGAATTTATAAATCCACAAATAAATCTTTTTATTTTATTGGTTTTTAAAATGTATAAAGTTAAAAAAAATAAACGTTATTTTCAACACTAAATATCAACCAAGATAAATGTATTGTGTTTTTTATCTTTTTAATTGTATTTTTTTTAAATAAAATCTGAGAATAAAAGATAAATGAGATAAACATTGTATAAAACATTTGCTAACCACCTGAGAGCTTCAATCACCCCTCTACAACTCACCCCCTTTTCTTATTTCTTTTAGTTTGACACTGGAAGTTTCAATTGGAAAATTTTGGCACTTAAAGTTTGGTTTTGAAGTGAAAGGTTGTTTCTTTTTTGTCTTTAAAGAATGAATGAAATAAACCAACTGATTATAAGATAGATTTAAAGTGTTGACATATTATTATAGTTGGCAGAAACAGGTGTTGGCCATGCAAGATTCTTTTCTTTTAACTGTAATAGATAAAAAACAAAAAAAATACAATTTTCATAAAATACTGTCCTTAGTTAATGTTATTTTTAAAACTGTTTGCTTTTCTAACTATTTCACAGAAGCAGGAACTTTGAGCAGGAACTGTTTGTCAGATGCATCTCTGAGCATATTGAGGTGTGGTAACCAAATAACAATTTTTAGTGCCAGTGTCTTCAGAAAATACACTCTTCAATAGATGAAATAGACTGACAGTATTAGAAAGAAAAGGCTTGTTTCAAAGAGACAAGAAGTGGGTGCTTTCAAGAAGTAGATACAGTCTGAGGAAATCTCTGAAACTGTGAAAAAGATTTTCTGACTGTTCAGGAAAGACAGATGCATAAAATTTCCACCGTGCGCCAAAACCCACATGATTAAGTAGATGTCCAGACCGATGGATGACACTTTAGACAGATCACAGCAAGGGAAAGTTTCTGTCTGGATCCTCTTTGTGGTCATAAAAATCAACTGGTGGTGTAACTGGTGATGTGCCATTTTTGTCTAAAGCTGCATTTACACTCATTCCTTTCAGTGGGATGTGAGAAAAGCAAAAAATTACAAGAAGTTTGAAAGGATCTGCTCAAACCTGTCTTCTGTTAGCTTCATCAAGATCCGACCTTCAGTGGAGAAAACGATGAAGGACATCCGCAACTGAGGGCTGGGGGGAGGAGATCAAATGAAATATGTGCTTTAAGATCTGTAGTTACTTCTTAATAAATGTTTTCCCACTCACTCTTAGTCTTTACCTTATGAATTTATGTGCTAGATGTTCAACAAACTGGTAGATTTCATTCCAGTGGTTCTGTACACTCCCAGATCTAAAAGCAGAGGACAAATTAACGCACCAATACTGTGTACAAACTACAGGAAGTGTTCATGGACAAAGCACCATTTGTGTTGTCTTATTTTTTTACTCGTCTTATAATTGTTGCCCTGGACCCGTTGGACTTCTGAACCTGTCTCTATTAGAGTAGATGGCTTATGAAGGGAGCAGCTGAATAAAATGAGAGCTCAGAGAATAGTTCTGCATGAGCAAATGATTTGGGCTGTCCAGCTGGCTTCCTTCACAATGTGGCAATGATGTCACATCTAATATTACTGTTCAGATCTTCTTAATGCACCTGAAATATTTCATAGGAATTGTAATCAGACTGTACCTCATTAAACCTTCCTGCAGCCAGCTGTGCAATCACAACGCAGTCAGAGTGCATTTTAATTCACTTGCATTCCCTTCTCTCTTTCCTAATGAACTCACATCTGACTTCTTGAATTAAAAAAGGACCAGTTAATGAGCTTGTTTGCCTTTTTCTGCGTCAATTCTGATTCTTATCAAAATTCCTTTCATCTAAACGGTGTTTTCATAAGCCCTACGCTTCTCAAAAACATATTTTTCCATCGTTACTGTGACACAAGTCCCAGCACAAACAGCTCCGCCAAGAGTTTGAAACACTGGAACATCTGGATGAAATGGAGAAAGGCAGCGCAGAGATGAAGAGAAAGGAAAGGAGAGATCAGGCAGATACTGCGAGAGGACAATGAGGGCAGGTGAAGGACAACGCCCTTAAAAGACAGGGTAAGATGCTGTCTGGAGAGAAAGTAGTAAAATGAAGTACGAGAGGCAGCTTATGCAGTGATCTGATGCCTGACACATAAATCTGGACTGTCAAAACAGCGCTTTCACAAACAATTGCTCAATTGTAGAAATGTAGAACGCCAAAATGCTGAGCTGCAGAAAATTCCTCCTGTCACATTGCTCAAATAAGAAAAAATGATAGGTTCAATATTGAGAAATGTTATCATGATTAGTCAGGAAATAATATATAGGTTATCTGCCCAAAAATAAAAACCCTGGCTGGATTATCTCTTTGAGTTTATCTTCCTGCAACATGAAAGTCTTCCACCAGCAGCTTTAGTTAGGAGAACTGACTTTGTTGATGAGATCGATCCTTTTCTAAAAGTAATTAACTCATTGTGCATTGCCACCAAGACTTATTTTTAAAAAGTAGCCCTTTCATTTCTCCAAGTAATTGCAAAGCAATAGCTGACATTTCAACAAGTGCTGATGCTGCATTTCTGAGGGAAAACACAAACATGACCCAAATTCAAGTTAGATAAACACAGATGCAAGACCAAAGCAGTCAAATTAACGTGTTTTAGCTCCCCCTTGAGATACACAGAAAATGTAAAAGAAAACAACAACAACATAAGCACCATTTTAGATAAAAGAAAAAGCTCCCCTGACACATGGATGAACAGAAAATACAACAATCAACAGTGGTGATAATCTGTGCAGATGCAGATGACTGATGAATGCAGGAGCAGATATCACAACACTAAGTTTTGTAAGTCTAATAAATCACTGCATCATCAGTGTACCTGTTTTCCTGCACGCCATGACAGGGGGGGGGTTGAATATGACAGAATCAGTGATGTTATTGTAAACAAAATTAAGGCAGACCATTATGTTTGCTGTCAGAAGCAAAAGAGT